>RJWK010002207.1:27470-72461 GCA_004363435.1 Platanista minor
CCCCCCCCCCCCCCCCCCCCCCCCCCGCCCAGGCGCAGCAGGCTCGCCTGCCCCATCCGGCCACAGCAGCCCCTCCATCCCAGAGAGGGGCTTCCAGCTCCTAGAACCCAGCTGACAGAGGAACAGAGGTGGTCAGTTTCTGAAACAAAGTGATACATTACTCTTGACGGTGTAGGTTAATACCTGTGTAAAAATATGTGACGTTTTGTAATTAAAATACCCTTATTTTTATTTAATAAAGAATGTTTGTATTAGAATAACGGAGTCACTAAATGTCAGGCCTCGAGATCATGTAGCTCAGTGGTTTTCAATAGTTTTAAGCAACCAGAACGTTTACAAAATTATTTAGACCTTTACTCTAAGTAGTATTTGCACATGGTGAAAATCCAAAATGTACCAGAAAGCACATAGTAAAAGCTCGGTCTCCTCTACGCCGTGTCTCTCAGCCAATTTCCCCACCCACTGGAAACCACTGCTACTGTTTTCCTGCAGATCCATCCAGAAATATTTTGTGCGTATTCAAGCACATTCACCCACAGACACACACACATGTATAAAACGTCCATGTTCATCCTTAAAAACAAAAGGAGGGAGGGGGAACAACAACCAAAAAAAACAAAACTAGAAGACGTTTAGGTAGTTTACAGTTTTTCCTCATGAATAATGCTGTGATGGACGTCTACAGGTATGTACCTCAAGTAAACTGCATTATAGCAATTTACTGGACTTTTAAATAAATGTTTTATCTGGGGATAATTTTAAATTTACAGAAAAGTTGCAAAGATAATACGGAGAGTTCCCAAATACCCCTTGTCCCGTCTCGCCTAATGTTAACATTTTATAGAACATTCCTTTTGTCGAAATGAAGAGATTGACCTTGGTGCGTTCCTATTAAGTAAACTACATACATTGTTCAGATGTCACCAGTGTTTTCAGTCACGTCCTTTTTCTGTTCCAGGACCCCATCCAGGCCACCACACTGCATTCGGTCACCGTGTCTCTTTGGTCCCCTCTGGTGACAGTGTCTCAGGTTGGCCTTGCTTTTCATGACCTTGACAGGTCTGATTTGACTTTCATTCCTCATTATGTTCAAGTTTTCCTTTAAAACTTTCAGCACATTTTTATAAGAGCTATTTTTAATAACCGTTGTCTGCTAATTCTATCATCTCTTTCATTTCTGGGTCTCTTTAGTTAACTGATTGTTCTTTTCTCTCCTGCTGACACAGGTCACATTTTCTTGCCTTTTCCACATCTAGTAATTTTTACTGGATTCCAGAGTCTGCGCTTTCACGTTGAAGGCTGGATGGTGTTGTGTTCTCATTCTGGCGGCAGTTAAGCTGCTTGAGTATTGGTCCCTCCTTTTTTTTTTTTTTTTTTGCGGCACGTGGACCTCTCACCGCTGCGGCCTCTCCCGCTGCGGAGTACAGGCTCCGGATGCGCAGGCTCAGTGGCCATGGCTCACGGGCCCAGCCACTCCGCGGCATGTGGGATCCTCCCAGACCGGGGCACGAACCCGTGTCCCCTGCATCGGCAGGCGGACTCTCAACCACTGCGCCACCAGGGAAGCCCTCTAACTATGCTTTTTGTTTTTGTTTTATCCTTTATGTCAGAATTCCTAAGGGCCTGAAGGGACAGGATGTGCCTTCACCCCATCTGGCAAAACTGGGGCTAACAGTGAATGCAGCTTTATTGCCTGGTGCTGAAGGCAGCCCACTGGCTCTGCACCTGGGTAACCGTACCCTCTCTGAATGGTAGTGGACTGAGGGGCAAGCACTTCCCAGACTAGCATTGCTCCCTGCAGTGTGGACCAGCACAGTGACCGAACCAAATGTCCATCCCTTCTAAAGGTGGAAAGAGTTTGGGTTATAAATGAAAACAAGGAAAAACAGTAGCCTGGGTTAAAGGAATGAATAAAGGGTTACGTGCTGGGAATCTAATATTTCGTTAGCACCTTGAGAGATTGTACCAGATGCCTCAAAGGGGGAAGCCATATATGGCTGGGACCACTCCTGATTTTGGAACCTGACTGGACTGAATGACCTGTGGACCTGCAAACCCGAGTGGCCTCACCCTGGGAGATTCTCATACGATATGATGACGGACTGGATGGTTCCTAAGGACTGAATGGTCCAGTAATGTGCCAGTGCCTTTTGGCTTCTATGGTGGTTTTGCTACTGGGGATCCACGTTCGAAGACGGGGGTGGGGGGGGTGGGTAAACTGCACTACTGTGGTTTATAATCGATGCATTTTTGGTCTTTGTCCCCATTTCCGGCAGACGTCTCCTAAAACCCTTGGAATAACGTGGATGATGATAACGACAAAGGTGTCTTTCGTTGCGTGTGTGAACAGCGTGGTAGCAGCTGCCGGGAGTGCCTGGCCGCCGCCTCCGCAGCCAAGCTTGAGCTTTCCTTTTTCTCCGTTGGACCTCTCCTGCACAACTTTGACTCCACTCCCAGCAGTTTTTCCCCAGTCTGGGGCCCTGACCTGGAAAGAAGCCCTGGCAGGAAGTTTCCAGAGTTCAGAGGCACTGGGGCGTGTGGGCCCCAGTGTGGGCCCCCTGCACTGCTCCCGGCTTAGCTGCTGCTCTCAGACTCACCACCGCGTTTTCAGCTGATAACCTGTTCCCAATTTCGGGCTCTTTCACGCTCGGATCCCCCAGGTGCTCGGTTGCTGCTTCTGTTTGCTTTCTGTCGGGTGGGTGGCAGTAACACACAGGGCTTACAGCCGTTCGTTTGTTTCCCTACCCACTTTATTTTAGAGACTCTGAGGCTACCTTGTCACCTCGTTAGTTTGAAAACGTTTGGCCGTGTAGCTGCTCTAAATGTACGTGGGTATCGACTGGGGGAACATCCGAAAGCTGTGCTGCAACAGCTTCTCTGCCATCTCCTCAGAACCCACATCAGTCTTTTAGCCATTTTAGTGGGTGTGAAGTGGTATCCGATTGTGGCTTTACTTTACATTTCCCTGATAACTGTGACATTGAACACCTTTTCACAGGCTGAGCCATTTTCTACGTCTTTGATGAAGCATCTATTCAAGTATTTTGTCCATTTTGAAGACTGGTTTAAATTAATTGAATTTTAAGCACTTTATACACTCTGGTACTAGTCTGTGGTTTACCTTTTTGTTTTCTCAGTGGTCTCTTGAGCAGAAGCTTTTAATTTTGGTGAAGAGTCCAATTCATTCATCTTGGACGACTCCTTCTTCCAGTAAGTAATCTTTGCCTCCCCTAAAGTGATGAAGGTATTCTTTGTTTTCCTCTAAAAGCTGTATAGTTTCCTTTTTTTCCATTTAGATCTAAGAGCATCTTGAAGTAATTTTTGTGTATGGTATAAGGTAGGGGTCAAGGTTCATTTTTGTCCATAGGGATATAAAATTCTTCCAGCACCATTTGTTGTAAAGATTATTTTTCCCCAGTGGGTTTTGGTTCCTTTGCTGAAAATCAATTGCCCATATACGTGTGGGTCTATTTTTGTTCCACCAATCAATTCTTTATCTGTAAGTCATTATTACAGTCCATCTTGAATTGGTGCATTGTGCTCCAACTTTATTCTTTGCAAAATTACTTTGGCCACTCTTAGTCCTGTGCGTTTCCATATAAATCTAAATTTGAAAGTTAGATTGTCACCTTCTACAGAAAGTCTACTGGGATTTTGATGGAGTATAGTATTAAATCTGTAGGTCAAATTGTAGAGAATTAACATCCTAACTAATATTGAGTTTTCTAATTCATGAATATAGCATAGTTCTCCATCTATTTAGGTTTTCTTTAATTTCTCTCAGCAATGTTTTGCATTTCTCATTGCATAAATCTTAAAATTAAGTTTTCATACTTTTGATGCTATTATAAATTGCAATTACAATCCCATTATTTATTTTGAACTGGTTGTTGCTACTCTATAGAGGTACAGTTCATTACTATTACTATTTTTTTAATAAGTTTGTGGGGGCTTTTTATTTTTTTGGCCGCACGGCTTGTGAGAATCTTAGTTCCCCAATCAGGAATCGAACCCAGGCCCTTGGCAGTGAGAGAGTCCCAACCACTGGACTGCCAGGGAATTCCCACAATTCATTTTTATGTTGACCTTTTATCTTGTGATCCTGATAAACTCCTTTACTCTATCTAGTAGTATTTTTGAAAACCCCCTGTGATTTTCTACACACTTGACCATAGTCTGCAGATCAACAGTTTTATGTCTTCCTTTCCAATGTACATGCCTTTTATTGCTTTTTCTTGCCTATAGCAGTGGCTAAGACTTTCACTACAAATGTTGAATGTCAGTGGTAAGTACGGGCATCCTTACCTTGTTCCTAAACCAGTTTTTTGTTTGTTTTTAATGATACTACCTATAGTTCTCCACAGATGCCCTTTATCAGGTTGAGGAATTTTCCTTCCATTCCTAGTTTGCTGAGTTTTTACTGTTAAAGGGGTATTGAATTCTGATTTTCCTGCAAGATCCTAAGCCTTTTCTCTAGTATTATTAAATCATAATTAACACTGATTCTCTAATCTTAAAGCAACTTTGCATTCCTGGGATAAAACCCACTTGTTCATAATGTACCATCCTTCTTACTGGATGTGATTTGCCAATATTCTGTAAGGGAATTTTAATTCTATATCCATGAAGGACACTGACCTATGATTTCCTGGTGTACTGCTTTTAAGATGAATACTTAAGGCTTGCTCATAACGTCAAAATTTCACAGACGCTTTCCAGAAAAGGTTGTGTATTTACTGACACAATTTTTTCCTCCAGTGTTTGATAAAATTCGTCAGTGAAACCATCTGTGCCTGGAGTTTTCTTTGTGGAAAGGTTTTCAAACTACAATTCATTTAACAGGTGTAGGGACAGTCAGGGTATCTATTTCTTCTTCAAAGAAATTGGGAAATTTGTTTCTTTCAAGGAGTTCATTTCATTTAAGCTATCAAATTTATTGGCAGAAATGTGGTTCCTAATAAGCCCTTACTCATTTATAAAATACAGTTTATTTTTTACAGCAATTTTAGGTTCACGGCAGAATCGAGCAGGAACTGTAGAGCACACAGCTTCCCCACCAACACCCCTGCGCCAGAGCGGGGTCCTCGTTAGAGCTCGTTAACCTGCCCTGACACATCACTGTCACCCGAAGCCCATAGCTGACATTACAGTTCACTCTTGGTTTGGTGCCTTCTGTGGGTTTTAACTACCATTACAGTATCATATACAGGAGATTCACTGCCTAAAGAATCCTCTGTGCTCTGCCTATTCATCTTTCTCCCCCAACCCTACCACTGGCAACAAGTGATACTCTGCTGTCTCCATGGTTTTCCTTTTTCCAGAATGTCACAGGGTTGGAAAAGTACAGTATGTAGATTTTTCAGGCGGCTTCTTTCTGAGTAATACACATTTAAGATTTACCCATGTTTTTTTTGTGTGTGGCTTGATAGCTTATTTCTTTTCAGCACTAAATATTCCACTGTCTAGGTGTACCACAGTTTACTTAAACATTCACCTACTGAAGGACATCTGAGGTGCTTCCAGGTTTTGGCAATTACAGATAAAGCTGCTGTAGACATTTGTGCGCAGGTTCTTGATCATATAAGAGTATATTTAGTTTTGCAAGAAACTGCCAAACTATCTTCCAAAGTGGCTGCACCCTTTTGTGTTCCCACAAGCAATGAATGAGAGTTCCTGTTGCTTATCTTTTTTAACATCTGTAGAATCTCTAGTGAAGTTGCCACTCTCACTACTGATGTTGGTAATTTCTCTCTTTTTTTGACTAGAGTTTTAACAGTTTTATTAATATTCTTGATCCAGCTTTTGGTTTCATTAATTTTTTATTTTCTCTTTCATTCATTTCCATCCTAATATTTAACATTTCCTCTGCTTCTCTGCTCTTCTAACTTGCTCTTCTTTTTCTACTTTAAAGTGGAAGCTTGTCATTGATTTTAAACTTTTATTCTTTTCTAATACAGCTTAGTTTGTAAAGTTTCCAAGTACTGAGTTAGCTACATCCTACAGTCTTTGGTATGTTGTTTTCATCTTCAGGCAGCTGAAAATAGCCTTTTGATTTCTCCTTTGACCCACAGAGTATTGGGAAGTATGTTCTCGGTTGATTTTCAAATATTTGAAGATTTTCCGGGTATTTTTTATTGACTGACTGATTGATTGCCGCACCGCACAGCTTGCGGGATCTCAGTTCCCCAACCAGGGATTGAACCCAGGCCCTCAGCAGTGAAAGCGCAGAGTCCTAACCACTGGACCACCAGAGAATTCCCCCAGGTATCTTTTTATAATTGATTTCTATTACTGTTATTCTTGTTATTAATTGCTAATATAATTTGCATTAGTTGAATTTGTGTAAGTCTGTATAAAAAGTTTATTGAGATTTCTTTAATGTCCTGGAACACGATCTCTGTTGGTAAATATTTCACGTGTACTCGAAAAGAATGAGTATTCTATGTCAAGTTGGTTAACGTACTAGTACTGTTCAAGTTTTCGATATCCTACTGTTTCATCCACTTGATGGATGATGTATGCTGATATTTTGAAGTTGTTACGTATATAAATGCTAGAGATTATTTCCTCTTAATGAATTGACACCTTTATCATTATGAAAAAACCCTCTTTATCCCTAGGAATATTCTTTGCTCTGAAATCTCCTTTGTCTAATTAAATAGCCACTCTAGGTGTCTTCCAGTTGGTGTTCAACAGGCATATACATATTTTCCCATCCTTTCCTTTTTAATTCACTTGTGTCATCTTCAAAGTGAGTTTCTGATAGGCAGCATATAGTTGGATCTTGCATTTTTATCCAATCTAACCATCTCTGCCTTCTAACTGGGGGCACTTAGACCCAGTTACAAAAAAAAAAAAATTATTTTTTATTGCGGTATAGATGATGTACAATTTTATATAAGGTTCAGGTGTACAACATAGTGATTCGCAATTTTTAAAGGTGATATACTCCATTTACAGTTATTATAAAATATTGGCTATATTCCATGTGCTGTACAATATATCCTTGTAGCTTATTTTATACATAGTAGTTTGTACCTCTTGACCCCCTAACCCTGTCTTGCCCCTCCCCACCCTCTTCCCTCTCCCCACTGGTAACCTCTAGTTTGTTCTCTGTATCTGTGAGTCTGTTTCTTTTTTGTTATATTCACTAGTTTGTTTTATTTTTTAGATTCCACATATAAGTGGTATCAGAGTATTTGTCTTTCTCTGACATATTTCGTTTAGCATAATACCCTCCAAGTACATCCATATTGTTACCAATGGCAAAATTTCATTCTTTTTTGTGGCTGAATAGTATTCCGTTGTGGGGGTGTGTGTGTGTGTGTGTGTACACACATCTTTATCCATTCACCTGCTGGTGGACACTTAGGTTGAGTGCATATCTTGACTATGGTATATGATGCTGCTATGAACATTGGGGTGCATGTATTTTTTCGAATTAGTGTCTTTTCTTCTTCAGATACATACCCAGGAGTGGGATTGCTGGATCATATGGCAACTCTATTTTTAGTTTTTTGGGGAAGATCCATACTGTTTACCCTATAGTGGCTGCACCAATTTGTGTCCTTATCAACAGCATACAGCAGTGGTCCCCAACCTTTCTGGCACCAGGGACTGGTTTCATGGAAGATAAGTTTTCCATGGATGGGGGGGTGGGGGGATGGTTCAGGTGGTAATGCAGGCGATGGGGAGCGGCAGATGAAGCTTTTGCTTTGATTTGTAAATACCGGAAAAATCCTTGCATCCTTAAGATATATCCCACTTCATCATGGTGTTTGATCCTCTTAGTATACTGTTTGTTTGTTTATTTATTTATGGCTGCATTGGGTCTTCGCTGCTGCACGCAGGCTTTCTCCAGTTGCGGCGAGCGGGGGCTACTCTTCATTGCGCTGCATGGGCTTCTCATTGCAGTGGCTTCTCCTGTTGCGGAGCACAGGCTCTGGGTGCACGGGCTTCAGTAGTTGTGGCATGCAGGCTCCAGAGTGCAGGCTCAGTAGTTGTGGCACACGGGCTTAGTTGCTCCATGGCATGTGGGATCTTCCCGGACCAGGGCTCAAACCCGTGTCCCCTGCATTGGCAGGCAGATTCTTACCCATTGCGCCACCAGGGAAGTCCATGTTTTTTTTTCTTGATGAATCTGGCTAAAGGTTTATCCGTTTTGTTATCTTTTCAAAGAACCAACCTTAGTTTCATTGATCTTTTCTATTTTTTTTTTTTTTTTAGTCTCTACTTCATTTGATTTCTGCTCCTTCTTTCCTTCTACTAATTTTGAGTTTTGTTATTCTTTTTCTAGTTCCTTTAAGTGTAAGGTTAGGTTGTTTGAGATTTTTCTTGTTTCCTGAGGTAAGCTCGTATTGCTATCAACTTCCTTCTTAGAACTGTTTTTGCTGCATCCCATAGATTTTGGATCATTGTGTTTTCATTTGCCTCTGGGTATTTTTTTGTTTTTAATTTCCTCTGTTTTTTTCATAGATCCAGTGGTTATTTAGTAGTTTATTATTTAGCCTCCACATGTTTGTGTTTTTTGCAGGGTTCTTTTCTTGTAGTTGATTTCTAGTCTCATACTGTTGTGGTTGGAAAAGATGCCTGACATGATTTCATTCTTAAATTTACCAAGGCTTGGTTTGTGGCCTAGCACGTGATCTATCCTGGAGAAAGTTCCCACATGCACTTGAAAGAATGTGTATTCTGCTGCTTCTGGATGGAATGTTCTATATAAATCTGTTAAGTCCATCTGGTCTGTCATTTAAGGCCAGTGTTTCCTTATTGATGTTCTGTTTGGATTATCTGTATATTCATATAAGTGGGGTGTTAAAGTCCCCTACTATTGTTGTGTCACTGTTGATTTTCCCCTATACATCTGTTAATATTTGCTATTATGTATTTAGGTGCTCCTGTGTTGGGTGCATATATGTTTACAATTGTTAAATCATCTTCTTGAACTGAGCCCTTGATCATTATGTAGTGTCCCTCTTTGTCTCTTGTAACAGCCTTTGTTTTAAAGTCTATTTTGTCTGATGTAAGGAGTGCTACTCTGTCTTTGACTTCCGTTTGCATGGAATACATTTCTCCATTCCCTCACTTTCAGTCTGTGAGTGTCCTTAGATCTGAAGTTAGTCTCTTATAGGCAGCATATATAGAGGTCCTGTTTTTGTATCCATTCAACCACTCTGTGTCTTTTGATTGAAACATTTAGTCCGTTTACATTTAAAGTAATCATTAATGTGTATGTTCTTATTGTCATGCTGCTTTTGTAGGTCTTTTTTGTTCCTTCTTTTGTTTTTCTCTCGTGATTTGATGGCTATCTTTAGTGTTAGGTTTGGATTCCTTTTCCCTTTTTGTGTATCTATTATAGATTTTTGGTTTGTTGCTACCATGAGATGTGTGTATATATGAGTATGTATGGACATATGTATGTTTTCAGTTACTGATCTCTTAATTTCAAACACATTTTAACAATCCTGCATTTGTACTTCCTTCCCCTCATGATTACTGTTTTTGACGTCATATTCTGCACCTAATTATTTTGTGTATTCCTTAACTGCTCATTGTGGATATAAATGATTTTACTACTTTTGTCTTTTAACCCTAACTTTGTACATGGATGATTTCCTACCTTTATCTTTGCCTTCACTGATGAGCTGTTTTGTTTCATAATTTTCATGTTTCTAGTTGTGGCTTTTCCTTTTCCACTTAGAAAAGTTCCTTTAACATTTCTTGTAAAGCTGGTTTGGTGGCACTGGGGCGTGTGGGCCCCCTGCACTGCTCCCAGAAGCTCTTTCAGCTTCTGCTTCTCTGTAAAACTTTTTGATTTCTCCATCAAATCTGAATGAGAGCCTTGTTGGGTAGAATATTCTTGGCTGTAAGTTTTCCCCTTTTATCACTTTAAATATACCATGCGTCTGCCTTCTGGCTTGCAGTGTTTCTGCTGAAAATTCAGCTGATATTATGGGAGTTCCCTTGTAAGTAACTTGTTGCTTTTCCCTTGCTGCTTTAAATATTTTCTCTTTAATTTCTGCCATCTCAATTACAGTGTGTCTTGGTGTATTCCTCCTTGGGTTAATCCTGTATGGGATTCTCTGTGCTTCCTGGACCGAGATATCTGTTTCCTTTCCCAAGTTAGGGAAGTTTTTGGCTATTGTGTCTTCAAATATGTTCTCGGCGCCTCTCTCTCTTTTCTCTTTCTGGAACCCCTATAATGTAAATATTAGTGCATTTGTTGATGCCCAAGAGGTCTCTCAAACTGTCCTCATTTCTTTTCATTCTTCTTCTTTGTTCCTCACCAGTGATTGATTTCCACCACTGTCTTGCAGCTCATTGTTCCTCTGTATCATTTAGTCTACTATTGATTCCTTCTAGTGTACACTTTGCATTTCAGTTATTGAATTCCTAATGTTAGGTTGTTTATATTTTCTCTTTGTTAAAAGCTTCTAGCTTCTTGCTCTGTGCACCCATTCTTCTCCAAGCTCCTTGATCATCTTTACGACCACTACCCTCAGCTCTTTTTGGGTAGGTCGCCCGTCTCCACCTCACTTAGTTCTTCTTGGTCCTCTGTTGGGAACACGTTCCTCTGTCACCTCCTTTTGTCTAATGTCCTATGTGTATGTATCTTGTAGGTTGGTTACATCTCCCAGTCTTGGTGAAGGAGCCTTTTGTAGGAGATATCCTATGGCGAGCAGCACACTCCCCTCTCCTCACCAGAGCTGTATGCTTTAGGGTTTCCCCCTACGAGGGCTGTGTGGGTCATTCTGTTGTGGTGGGCTGACTACTGTGGGCAGTCTAGTAGACTTGGCCCTGCCTTGTGCAGAGGCTGCTGGTTGACAGGGCTGAGTCACTGAGGTGTCTGGCTGCAGAACCCCTGGGGCTGCTCCCTGCCCGCAGGTGGGTAAAGCCAGGCCCTGGGGTTAGTGCCAGCCTACTGGTGGACAGAGCAAGGTCCTGAAGTCTAGTTCCAGGGCCCAGGAGTCCCAAAGCTAGTATCAGATTGCTGATGGTTAGGGCCAGTTCCTGACAGTTGGCTGCAGGGTCCAGGATGTCCTGAAACTTATGTTGGCCTGCTAGTGGGCAGGGCCAGGGCCCAGCTAGTCCCAGGTCAAGATCTAACCTGCTAGTAGGTGGACTGGGTCCACAGGCTGCAGGGCTTTGATTTTCTTTCGGCTGGTTCTGAGGCTAGAGCAGGCCTGTTGACGGGAGGCCCCTGGGGGTCCTGGGTCTGGTGCCTGGAAACTGGTGTTGGGGCCAAGTCCTGGGCCCTCTGGTGGGCAGGGCAGGGCCATGTCCAGGGGCAGCCAGAAGCTCAGGGGGTCTTAAGGCAGCCTGTCTGTTGGTGAGTGGGGCTGTGTCTGTGCCCAAACTTAGCTGCTTGGCCTGAAGTGTGCCAGCACTAGTGCCTACAGGCTGGTTGGTCCAGAGCAGGGCTGGGTCCTGAGGCTAATAGGCTAGAGGGAGGATTCCGCAATGGTGCTTACCAGCACCAGTGTCCCCACGATAGAACTAGCTGCCAGAAATGCCTGCCACCAGCATCTGTGTCCCCAGGGGGAGCTCCAGTTGCCTCCTGCCTCTCCCAGAGACTCTCCAAGATCAGCAGGTAGGTCTGACCCAGGCTCCTTTCAAATTACTGCTTCTGCCCTGGGTTCCCCGAGCGTGTGAGATTTTGCATGCATCCTTTAAGGGTGAAGTCTCTACCTCCCTCAGCCCTCTGTGACTCCTGAAAGTAAGCCCCCTGGCCTTTAAGCCAACTGCTCTCTTGGAGCTTGTCTTCCCAGTGTGAGACCCCCGGGCTGGGGAGCTCAACGTGGGGTTTGGACCCTTCACTCCTTTCGTAGAACCTTTACAGTTGTAGTTAGTTATTCTCCCGTTTGTGGGCCACACAGCCGGGGTATGGGACTTGACTACAATGGCGACTCCATCCCTCCTACCTGCCTCCTTGAGTGGTTGCAAAAGCTCTTTTCTGGTTGGTCGGTTCTGGTCTTTATCATCAATGGTTGTTCTGCAAATAGTTGTAATTTTGCTGTGCCCATTACAGCAGGTGAGCTCAGGGTCTTTCTACGTCACCATCCTGGCCAGTCTCCACCTAACTTAGGAGCTTCCAAGGTGCCACGGGGGCTGGACTTCGTTTCCAAGAGTTGAGGGCCCTCACGCAGGTCGTCTGACAACACTTGGTGAGGCCATGCAGTAACAAGCCAGGGTCAACTGGACCCATTTACATTTAATCAAATTACATTTAACGTGATTTTGCTGTATTTAAATCTGTCATCTTGCTTTTTGTATCCTATGTGTACCACCATCTGGCCTTTAAAGTTAAATGACAGACAAAATGTTTGTTTAGTATAAATACAAACAATATATTATTCTCCAGCATGTTTCAAATTGGTACTTAAACTGCTTTGTGTATCCAGATAAAATCACTGAGAAAATACCCTATGAGACTATGTCTCCTCTGAGATGTAATTTTTGTGGGAAAAAACTCACTTTATATTTGGACATTTACAGTATATACAGATTCCTAAATTCATCTCTCTAACTGAAATATATCTTCTGAAATCCTGACCTCTATATCCAAATAACTTTAACACCTATTTAACAACTCTACCTGGGTTAACACCTATTTAACAACTCTACCTGGGTGTTTCACAGGTAACTTTATTCAAATTCACATACCCTCAGCTTCAAACTCACATAGTTCAAGCTAAGAAACTGAAACATCCCTAAGGTTAGGGCTGCTACCTACCTTTATTGGTTCATCAGCCAAATCCCTGTGCATTTCTTACCATGTATCACATACATAGGATAACTCAGACCAGAGACCCCAATACAAGATGAAAGAGAAGACAAAAAATCCTAGATAAATAATCAAAAGGATCCTTTATTGTAAATGTATATAGTACCATAATTCATCAAAATAATTTATAATAACTCTCTTAAATATAATCTTATAAATGATGCCTTCTGAAGTTAAATGTAATGTGGATTCAGTTTATTTAAAACTATTTAGAACATGGTATAAGAAATTTAAAAAAAAATTAACTGTCATCTACAAAATCTTCTAAGAAAGGAAATCATGACAAGTTCCTGATCAGATAAACGCCACTCCATTATTTAGGGGGATTAAAAGGAAGCATAAATAAATTTGAACAGACATGTCAATTTCCTGGACTTTATCCTTCTATACAAACCTGACTCTTTAGAGAGTTAAAACTGCATTCTGGTTTCCTACCAAAAGTAAGAAATTCCTTAACAGCAATTGAGAAATGACCTGAACCTCTTGATGAACCATACTTCTTCACCTCCCGATGGTCACTCGGGGCTGTGACCTCTACCGTGGCTGCTGTCTCACCTCTGCTAGTGTCCCAGGCGTCTCCATGTTGAGGACAAGCATGACAAATCACCGTTCCAGCCACAGCATCCACCTTAACCTTCCAAATGCCACTGCTGTGAGGAGGAGCCATCACAGATGGCCATGGCAACAAAGCCTCTGCGACTCAGTGGATCGACTGCTCTCAGGCACTGTCCAACTGACACCTGGTACAGCCGATTATTCCTCTGAAAATAAAGTGGTGGCAAGAAAAAAATACCACCAGTTACTTGCTTTAAGTTAAAAAACTTATTGCCAGAATATGGTAAAGAAGAGACAGTAATCTAGAAGAGAGGTGGAACATTTCAGATTACTTATTTATGGGATGCTACAAACTCAGAACAACCTTCTACAAGGTAAATAGAATGTGAGTCCCTCTGCCATGCTCCCTCCCTCAGCCTTGTCTGTCTCCTCACATCCTCCCATCACCACTAAGCAAGCTCCTCACCCCAAAGGTCCACTGCTGGGATCCTCCTGACCCATGGCACTTCATGAGTCGTGGTGGGTCTGATGAGCGAGTTTCTGACATATCCAGGCAAAGGAGATTATTTAAAACCAATTCGTGCTCTTCATTATAAATCCAAATCTAAGGAAGAAAATAAAAGATCAACACCTCAAGTTTTGCTTCATATTCTGAAATGCAGACTGCATGACACTTCACACATTTGTGGAAGAATGGATTTATTTCATATGGTCTCTTAGAGCAGGAACAGACCAGCTTAGTTACCTGAAAAGGGAGTGAATTAACCCAGGAGAAAGTGAGGTGTAATTCCAGGAAGAAATGTAAGCAGTGGTTGAATTAACTTAATTGACTGTATTTAAGTGAGCACAAGATTGTAGATCTTCCCCAATTCCAGGGTTTCACAATTATACAATGCTTTTAATTCTCACACTGTGTAGAACTGAAGGGCCCAGTGAGGCGGCTGGTTTGCCTTCTGTACAAAGAAAACACATGAGGCTATGATTTTCATATTTCCCTCATCTGTTGGGCAGTGATGATGTGCATAAGCTGTCATATCCCATTATGCTGAGGAATAGTATACTCTATTCCCGGCTCATAATAACATTTGCACTGAGATTACAATTTCATTGATGGCCCCAAAGCAGGATTCTCCTTAGATGTGCAAATGATCTTTGAGGACAGTTGTCCTTATGGTCTCTCAGATTATTTTCAAGAACAAAGGCCTGAAACTGGCATGAAATGGCCAAGTGCAATGAATAAGTTTATTCTCCAACATGCACCATCACTAAACTGAAAAGGAAAATATTTTCTCCTATCCTCTGAATTATTTTATTCATTACTGCTTCTACCTACAGGCCCAAAATGCTTGTGTGCCGCCTCTGTTGGTACAAAGAGAAGGCTCTGCATCATCAGTGCCATGACAGAACCAGCAAAACACAGATGCTGATGTTTTATAATCTGTGTTGTCAAACAAAGGAGCCACTGGTCCACACGTGGCTATTGAGCACTGGGAGTGTGTCAAGTGTGACTGAGGAAATGAAATTTAAACTAACTAAAATGAAATAAAATTACCAATTCAACAGCCACATGTGGCTAGGGTATAAGTGCAGTTCTGTGCAGTCACAACATAGTACGGATAGGAGAGTGTAACTCCATCTCTTCAAACCTCTTACAGTTTCTGGAACAAATTTCACTAATCTCATCCTACTACAACCTAAACCACCAAAACCTCACTACAATTTAACACTTCCATGTCTACAACACTGACACCTCTCACACCCAGACGTGGCACAAAACCCTCTTTAAACCATGTTTTCCAGTATGTTAACACCTTAGATAGTGTGCATGAACTCTCCTAGAAATAAGATGTGATCTATGAAATTTCAAAGGACACACTCTATCCAAAAAGGGCCCAAGTGTTCTTTTCATTCTTGAATGACCCCATCCACCACTCAAATGGACCCGTAAATAAATGAAGCTTGCTTACTTACGACATGTTTTGAGCATTACAATCTTGAGGCACTACAACTAGGAGATTAGACCAATGTTAGGTTATGCTATTTTATCAGATACAAAGCAGTTGGCAATAAGTTTTCTGCTTATTTTTAGGTTCACTTAGTATCGCTGAAAGGACACATAAGTTGAGAATAAATTATGTGAATGACATGAATTGAAACTGTGCTGTTTCCTCTGATGAACTACTAAAAATCAGTTAGGAAAACTCAATTTCACAGAAAACTCTACAAAAGATATTCTGATTCATCCAGTGCAGATTTAATGTTCTGGGCCAGAAAGAAGATGCATGTCCTTTGCCATTTCTAACAAATTCATATAGCTTTCAATTAATTCTATATAACTCAAATTCATTCTGTGTAACTGCAAAGTACAAATAATGCTCTAAACAAAATATTACTATGACAAACAATGACCAGAGGTAGGGAAAATGTACAAAGGAGACCACAATAGTATTAGATAGATGATCTCTAAAATCATTCCCAGCATAAACAACTTAACTTCAGCAAGTGGTTCTGGGAAAGTTGGACAGCCGCATGTAAATCAGTGAAGTTAGAACACACCTTCACACCATACACAAGACTTAAATACAAGACACGACACTATAAAACTCCTAAAAGAGAACATAGGCAAAGGCAAAACATTCTCTGACATTAATTGTACCAATGTTTTCCTAGGTCAGTCTCCCAAGGTAAAAAAAAAAAAAAAAAAAAAAAAAAAAAAAAAAAAAAAAAAAAAAAAAAAAAAAAAAAAAAAAAAAAAAAAAAAAAAAAAAAAAAAAAAAAAAAAAAAAAAAAAAAAAAAAAAAAAAAAAAAAAAAAAGCAAAAATAAACAAATGGGACCTAATCAAACTTACAAGCGTTTTGTATAGCAAAGAAAAACATAAGCAAAACAAAAAGATAGCCTACAGACTGGGAGAAAATATTTGCAAATGATGTGACCAACAAGGGCTTAATTTCCAAAATATACAAACAGCTTATACAACTCAACAACAACAAAAAGAAACAACCCAATTGAAAAATAGGCAAAAGACCTAAATAGACATTTCTCCAAAGAAGACATACAGATAGATGGCCAACAGGCACATGAAAAGATGCTCAACGTTGCTACTTATAAGAGAAATGCACATTAAAACTACAATGAGGTACCACCTCACACTGGTCAAAATTGCTATCATTAAAGTCTACAAATAACAAATGCTGGAGAGGATGTGGAGAAAAGGGGAACCCGCCTACATTGCTGGTGGGAATGTAAATTGGTGCAACCACTATGGAAAACAGTATGGAGGTTCCTCAAAAAACTAAAATAGAGCTGCCATATGATCCAGCAATCCTACTCCTGGGCATATATCCGGAGAAAACCATAATTTGGAAAGATACGTCGCACCCCAATGTTCACAGCAGCACTATTCACAATAGCCAAGACATGGAAACAACCTAAATGTCCATCAACAAATGAATGGATAAAGAAGATGTGGCACGTATATATAATGGGATACTACTCAGCCATAAAAAAGAATGAAATAATGCCATTTGTAGCAACATGGATGGATCTAGAGATTATCATACTAAGTGAAGTCAGAAAGACAAAGACAAATACCATATGATGTCACTTATATGTGGAATCTCAAATATGACACAAGTGAACTTATCTACAAAACAAACAGATTCACAGCCACACAGAACAGACTTGTGGTTGCCAAAGGGGAGGGGAGGTGGGAGAGGGATGGATTGGGAGTTTGGGATTAGCAGATGCAAATTATTATATAGAAAATGGATAAACAACAAGGTCCTACTGTAGAGCACAGGGAACTATATTCAATACCCTGTGATAAACCATAATGGAAAAGAATATATATATATGTATAACTGAATCACTTTGCTGTACAGTAGAAATTAACACAACACTGTAAATCAACTGTGCCTCATTAAAATAAATTAAAAAAAAAACCCAAAACAATATAATTTTTTAAAAGTCAGATTAAAATCTTGATGTCTGCCCCTCCCTCCTCAAGACTGACGGCCAGCAGCTTCCCTTTCCTTCACTGAAGGACACTGTCCATGGACTGGCTGAGAGCCCAGAGGCCTAACTCACCTGATTCAGGTCACTGTAGTCACACGCCTTAAGCACTACTAGGCCTCCCTTCTGACTTGGGCGGCCCTGGGCCGCCAGACACTTGTGGGTCTGGAGGTGATAGAGCTGTAAAAGAAGAGATTGCTCTTGACAAGCTGGCATGTATAGAAAGAGCAATGTCAGAAGATGCCTCAGAACCCTAGAAAAGGAGGTCTTAGAGGAAGTATGAAAATATTATCCCAGAGGTATGGGTTCTAAAGGTCATTAAGAGATGAGCATTTGTTATTACTGAATTCTAGCTTTAGCACATAGGAGCATCACAATAGAGACTTCAAGGTTATAGGCAATTAACAATATATGCAGGCAGTGTCAAGGAGAAATTCTACCTAAAGATACAAGTCTACTAATCTACTGTAGGGGAGGAAGGAAATTAAATACCGTCTCTCCACTAAAGAACCTTAAAATGAAACTCAGGAAATAAGAACAAAAGGTACAAACAGACAGTACATAATTAAATATAATATACATACCTAACTGGAGATAGATTAAAAATGTCATAGGAATGCCAAAGGTGAAACACATAAAAGAAGCAAAGAGTATCTAGTCTAAGTAAAACGATTAGTTTAAATATTAAATGTGATTAGATATGCAAGGCAAAAATAATAACGGTAAGGGATTTCAACTATATGGACATACACCGGTACCTATTTTTACTTAAAGAGAAAACACCTAATAAAATAAACACCTTGATGACTTTTATAAGATAGAGAGAACAATAAGATAGGAGAAGGCTCTAGGCTTAATTCTAGCCACTTAAGAATTGCTGGCATTGTGAAAGAACCAGGAGAGGGATGCCTTCTTTATAACACAAAAGGGAAATTCGGGCAACAATTACAATATCTACACTTTCAGGAAGCAAATTCTAAGACATGATTCAAGAAAAAGGTATGATTTTATGGCTAGACATCTAAAATTGAAGTGATATTATAAAACTGGAGAAATTTTATAAGAACCAAAAGGGAATATCTAAAGAATTGCAGTTGATTAATGGGTTTCTGCTAAGCTCAGATGACTGCTCAGGACGCCGAGTGTAAAACCTGACTTGGTACCACCACTTAGACCCTGACCACCACCATTTTTCCCTTCCTGTCTGCAGTCAGTTCCAGAGCTGAGGCCAACAGTATACAGCTGCTCCATTTCGCCTTTATTTTCCTTTTTGGACTGGTTTCTAACAAGCGAATTTTATGCTCACTCACATTGCCTTTATTTGTATATTCACATTTATAGCTATCCTCTTGGAAGCCAGCACATAACCTAGAGAAGCCATGTAAAGGATCTTAATATAAACAGCAAAGATATCAAAATATCTAAGGTCTTACAACTGAGTAGAGGAAATTCTCCTAAGAAGAATATAATGGAAGGCAAGCCAGAGAGAGGCTATCCTTAAATATTTTAAGTCTACAATGTCATTTATTATATCACACAGCATTTAATGAAACATTTTGCTAGGATCACTTTCTTACCCTTCCACGTTGGAGGACTTTGGGGCGTTTTGGCCCTCTATTGATAAAAATGGGTTGCTGGGGTTTGGCATTGGGCCCAGATATCTGCATCTCTGGGTAAATATTATCCAAATACCATTTAAATGATTTACAATCCAACTTCTTCCTCAATTCAACACGCTCACTGATATTTCCATAGCTTCTGGTTCTCAGATCAGGTCTTAAGGAAAAATACTGCTCCTGAATTTGAAAAAGAAAAATGAAAAATAAGAGAATAGATTTTTTTGTTTCAATGAATCACACCTCAAAAAAAGCCATTACAAAGAAAATACTGAGAGTTTCATATGGCAGAAGAGGAGGTGGGAAGGAACACAATGTGTGCAGGGTCTTGGCAGGGGAAGCAGGGGCACTGGGTCAGAGCAAAGCCCAGGGAGCAGAAGAGGAGGTGGTTCTGTGGGAGTCACAGGAGGTGCAGGAGGCCAAAGGAGCCGAAGAGAAACAGTCTCTTCTGGTGCGGGCTATATTACCTCTCGCAGACTAGACGCTTAGAAAATTTATAAAGGAGTCACAACAAAAAATGAGTGAAAGACTGGGTGGAGAAGAGAGAAAAGAAACCCAGAAAAAGATGGCCCTAAAGCAAAGGTCATTCAACAGAAACAGGCAAGAGAGAAAAGCAACCAAAGCCAGCAGAGTTACTAGCCTTATCATCCATCCTTCTCGGTGAGAGATTTAATCTCACCTTATATTCATCCAACCAAACATGTGCCAGCCGCAAGGAGTTGTGTGTCATGGTGTCCTGGCCCTCTGGAGAACCATACGGTCGCCTTTTCCGGAAAATGTGTCCAACTCTAGAGCAAGGGATGATGAAGAGCTTACCCCCACACATCCAAATCTGGTCGGAAGCAGAATATGTGTTAATGGTTCCTCACAGTGCTGTGAAATCCATGTACGAATTTTCATGAAACAGGTGTTTGTGAAACCTTGCAAGATGTTTTATCTTATTAGATATAACTATTCAAATAGAATGAAGTCAAAGTGTTTATTTTTAAAAATTACCTGTCTTTACGATTAAAAAGAAACAAAACTCTAAAACAATGTAATATTCTTTTACTACCCTGTGTCTAAAATTGTACTTACCATACATGTTGTTTTAACAGATCAAGGAAGTTGACCTTCAAGACTTAGGGACAAAGAATGCTTACTCATCAATCCTCTAATCTCAGTTCTACAGGTACTTTCTCATGAAACATATACAAACATACACACACACACCATTTTTTAGAAAAAAATTTTTTTTTATAAAATATACAGAATAACTCTAGATTAAGATTCAGATCTTAGTTCTGGTCTAAATTTTGCCCTTGACTGAGTAACTTTATATAGTTATTTCAATTTTTATGAGACTCAATTACCTTATCTACAAAGACTGAACTATTATACCTTGCAACTTTCAAATTCTAAAGATTAAGTAGGAAAATACATTTGCAAAAATATGAAATGGCATATGCACAAAGTATTAGGGTATCTGAATGGGGGTGAAATCTGTTATGCAGACCAGAGATGGAAGGAGGGGAGTGGGGCCCTCTGCTAAGAGAGAGAAATCTGAATTCCTTCCTTTTGCCCTCTTTCTGCCTTTTCCAAAGACCGTCTTACCACCACAGCTGAGCCACAGACCCCACCCACAGCTGTCATCTGCCTAACCTTAGCAGCTGGAGGGAACGGTATATATAAAGGGTTCAGTAATCTATACACAGGTGTTGATATCATTTATCTTATCAGCTGGGCTACTCCTGAAAGTGAAATGAGGAGCTATTAATAACCTCTCCAGGAGAACAGGTGTGAACCAGGATGGTCGCGCGCAGTCAGGAATGTCTGATGACCCCAACTATATATATCTAGGGTTATCAAATAAGATTAATGGACAAAGAAAGAACAAAACTCTAGATTAAATGCGCATGAAGGCTTCTTAATACATACCCAACTATTCATTACAACTATCACTTTTAAATTCTTACAAAATAAATGCAAGGCTTCTTATAGGCTTTTGATATTTTGAATGGGTATTATCCACATTATAGATTGTGGTAAAGTAGTATTCTTTAAGGACAATTTGTTAATAAAGACAGTCAAAGAGAATTTACAGAAAATACGGGATCGTGGATGAAAATTATATTCCTTGCACACAGTTTATAATCAAGCATGCAAAAAAAAAATTTACCCGAAATGATATTTCTAAATTTTCTCCTCCCCAGATATCCATGCCACTGTCATACTGTCCAAGTTCACTGAAATAGTTTCTGTTCATGGCAAACAAGCCTCCAGCCATTGTAGGTGACCTAGAAAAGGAAAACAATTATTGTATCAATTCTACAGTCAATTATCTACCGTTCTTGTTTTAAAAAATTCAATGCAGCTTTAGAACATTACTAATAGAAACTAGATTAACTATTATGAAACATTTTGTCTGATTTATGAGGGAATGAGCTGGGCCCCATAACTTAATTTTCTAGATTGCAAGCCCTGGCAAATGAAGGCCACTTTTCTAAGCATCACAAGTAGTTTTAAAAATTGATTATAACTACTGTTGACAGAAATCCACCTGAATTATTTAATTCCTTCAACAGTCTCACAGAGCCACTGGGATTAAAAACTGGGCTCCAGGGCCTGCCAAGGAGAGAGCAGACAAACGTCACACTTTGAATTGGACTCAAACATGTGTTAGAACAGTGGTTCCCCGAGACATTTTTAGCTGTCACAGCCGTGGGGGAAGGGCGCTACTGGCGTCTGATGGGTAGAGGCCAGATACGCTGAACACCCTGCAACACACTGGCCCTAAAGGTCAGTCCTGCCACAGTCGAGTACCCACCCCTGTGTTGATGAGAACGGACGCAGACGGGCGCCCCCCAGAGCCTGAGGCGGCTTCCAGTGACCTCACTGGCCAAACCGTACCAGGGGCGCGGCGTCTAGTGTTCTGAGTGGCCTCCCAGAAGAGAAGCCAGAAATCTCTGGAGAAAACACCGCCCCAGGATGAATGTACCTCCATAATTTTTCATATACAATGTCCAGCATTCAAAAATAAGCAAACAAATAACCAGGCAATCAGGAAGATAAATCACATGAAAGAAAAAAGTAAGAGAAACAATCTACAACAGAAACAGATGTGCAGGGGTTTCAAATAACAGAGTTATCAGGCAGAGACTTTAACTGTTTAATATGTTCAAGCATAAAAGACAAGACTGAGAATTTGGCAGATAATTAGATGCTATCAATAAATAAACCAAATTTATGCATCTGAAAAACACTTCTGACAAAGACAGAAAATAAAAATGTCAGCAGCCAATGAGATTACCTTCAAAAGAAAAAAAAATTAGACAGTTGTTGGCTTCTCACCA
The DNA here is from genome assembly GCA_004363435.1 of Platanista minor. Lineage (NCBI taxonomy): Eukaryota > Metazoa > Chordata > Mammalia > Artiodactyla > Platanistidae > Platanista > Platanista minor. Next base: position 49,771 of record RJWK010002207.1, read on the forward strand.
GAGACAGTGGAAGCCAGAAGGTTCTTGAATGATACCTTCAAAGTCCTGAAAGAATATATCTGCCAGTCTAGAACTGAATATCAAGTAAAATTATTCTTCAAAATAATGGTGAAACAAACAAAAAAGTAAACAAACCCACCACTCTTTCCCCAACTTGATCCATGAGAGTCCCCCTGCACTCCCCCCTCTCTGCCTTTGCAGTTGATCATTCCTCCCTTTTCCCTCAGCTTGAAGCATCTATGTCCAGTGTCTGTGAAATGATGTTTTATCTGTGTCTCAGGATAAGAAACGGCAATCATTCCACCAGGTGCTGGAAACTGATTAGCCTCTTGAGGCAAGCGTTTCTAGGGCCACAACACAGGGATGTGTATTTAATTGCAGGGTCCCCAGAAACCCGTTTCCTGGCTACCACAAGCAACGGCTTCTTTTCTGGTCTTGGGAGCCAGACCTGGACTGTTACCTCAGAGGCAGGGGCCCCAGAGAACACGCTGGGGCTACTACTTCCTCTTTGGCCACAGCTGGGCTCCCTTGAGACTTGAAGACTTCTGGCTGTCCTGCAACATGAGCCACGGTGACCGTGCCTCTACCAGCTCACAAGATGCCTGGTCCCTCTGCTTAATCCAGCCCCCCTGAGCCACAGCCTGCTCAGGAATCAGATGCAGCCTGTGAATCATGGCCAGAGCTTGCTTCGAGCCCAAGAAAAAAGCTGTCTTACTGGTGGAGGCTGGCCTTCCAAATCCTGGAGCCAGCCCTGCCAGCCAGGGGTCATTTTTGCCCTTTGGTGACCACTGTTTTCTTTCTCTGAAATATCTTTCGACAGGTGATAATGTTGCTGACTCATATTTCTACAAAAAGGAAAAAAAAAAAACTACCTCGAGTGACGTCATGGTCTATTCCTCTCTGAGGAATCTTGTGGGAAAAGAATACTGTTGCTTCTGCTCTGTTTCCATGTTTCTGTTGGGAAAGAAACCCCACCTGCCCTGGGGTGTTGGTGTTTTTGACTGTGTTGCCATCCCAGGCCTGCTATAGGGGCTTGCGTCTGCGTTTTAATACCTGTACCATGTCTGGGGAGTCCTTCCCACCTGTCCAGCCAGGGGCTAGCCAACCCCTTGAAGAGGCCTCCATTTTCTTCCTATGATCCAATGCACAGGGAACACCACCTCCCATGACCCCACCTTCAGGAGCTATGATGGCACGTGCATCCATGAGCCTGCCCCTGGGCTACCTACCTGAGGCCCACCTCTACCCACAGTCCTGTATAGGAGTCGAGTAAACAGGATATATCTGAGCCCCTGTCCCCAAAGGGCCAGCCAAGGGCTGCCCGCCAACCTGGCTCCATCAGTCCTGCATGATCAAGTGATAGTTGGCAGGCTCTGCTACCCCAGGCCCTCTGTACCTCCTACCCTGCCATCTGGCAAGGGAGGGGCCCTTTTCTGTGAACTGACAACCTGTGGAAATGTGACCAATTAGTGTGAAATACATGTTTAGCAAATGTTAGGTACTGTAGTTGGACCAATAAATGTGAATCCTTCTGTGCGTGCATGCACACGCGCACACACACACACACACACACGGTGAAACAAAGACATTTTCAGAAAGAGAGGAATAATTACCTGAAGGTCCAACCAAAAGAAATACTAAAATGTGTTCTTTAGTCAAAATGAAAATAAATCCTAGATGGAAGCTTGCAGATGCAGAAAGGATAAAAAGTAACATAAAAGGGGAAATATATGGGTAAACGTAAATGAATAATGGTTACATAAAAAAGTCTTGTAGGGCTTCCCTGGTGGCACAGTGGTTGAGAGTCCGCCTGCCGATGCAGGGGACTCGGGTTCGTGCCCCAGTCCGGGAAGATCCCACATGCCGCAGAGCGGCTGGGCCCGTGAACCATGGCCGCTGAGCCTGCGTGTCCGGAGCCAGTGCTCCGCAACGGGAGAGGCCACAACAGTGAGAGGCCTGTGTACCGAAAAAAAAAAAAAAAAAGTCTTGTAGGGTTAAAAAAAATACACACGTAGGACTTCCCTGGCAGTCCACTGGTTAGGACTCCAAGCTTCCACTGCAGGGGGCCCGGGATGGATCCCTGGGTAGGGAACTAAGATCCTGCAAGCCGTGCAGCACGGCCCAAAAGTACAAAAACACACACCACCCCCCTCCCCAAACACACGTGTACATTTCAGCAATATAACTTGAAGGGGGATAACTGGAGTATAAACATTCTGATATCCTTACATTGTTTGGAGAAAATACCAATCTGTATTACACTTTGATATGTCAAGTATGAAGGCTGTACTTTCTAAGGTATAACAGAACAGTAGGTAAGAAACTATAATGTCTAATAATGGGTGGCAGCTGGGAACAGAATAATTGGAATTCAGGCCAAAAGCAAGTAAAGAGCAGAGAAAAAAGAACATAGAACAGATAGAAAGCAAACAGTACCATTGTAATCATAAACACAAAAATGTAAGTAGTATTACTGAATGTAATCAACTAAGCCCTAATTAAAAGACAAAGTTTTCCACACAGGCTTAAAAACAAAACAAAAGCAACTACATGCTGCTTACAGGGACACGTATAAATATATGACCACAGGAAGACTGACAGCAAAAGGGAAGAAAAGTTGCACAATTAAATACTAATGAAAACAAAGCTGGAACAGCCATATTAATGTCAGACTATAAAGTGAAAGTTTTACTATTCTAGAAGTACAGAATGAAATACAATTCATAATGATAAATGGTTTCATCACCAGAAGATTTAATAATTCTAAACTGTCATGCATCTATTAACATAGCCTCAAAATATATGAAGAAAATATATAAAGAACTACAAGAAGAAACAGACACACAATTGTAGTGGGAAATTAATATACCATTTTCAATAACTGACAGAACATGTGAATTAAAAATTAATAAAAACATAGAATATTTGAACAACACAATAAACTTGACCCAACAAATACAGCATCTCATCTTTAACAACTGCAGAAAATACAAATTCTGACCACAGTGTAAGCCAGGATTAAATAACGACTATAAAGTTTCCGTATGCCTGTAAAATAATAAATGCACTGCCAAATAACCTACAGGTCAGAGAAGACATAACAATGAAAATATTTTGAAATAAATGACAATAAAAAATGATATATCACAGTTTGTGGGATGCAGCTAAAGCCATGATTAGAAGAAAATTTATCATCTTCTTTCTAATAGAAAAGAAAAAAGGCTGAAAACTTTAAAAAATCTAAACATCCAACTCAAGAAGTTAGCAACCTTGATATCATAAAAGTGAAACAGCTTACAGCCGAAAGGGGAGAAAAAGTGGAAAAAAGGAGAAAGCGGTGCTCATAGCCTCACTATTCAAGGAAGAATGTCAAATGACATTGTCAAAAGTCAACAGAACGGAGCTTCCCTGGTGGTGCAATGGTTGGGAATCCGCCTGCCAATGCAGGGGACATGGGTTCGAGCCCTGGTCCGGGAAGATCCCACATGACAGAGAGCAATTAAGTCCGTGCACCCCAACTACTGAGCCTGCACTCTGGAGCCCGCAAGCCACAACTGCTGAGCCTGCGTGCCACAACTACGGAAGGCCGTGCACCTAGAGCCCGTGCTCTGCAACAAGAGAAGCCACCGCAATGAGAAGCCCGTGCACCACAATGAGGAGTGGCCCCCGCTCGTTGCAGCTAGAGAAAGCCCATGCGCAGCAACAAAGACCCAACACAGCCAAAAAAAAAAAAAAAAAAAAAAAAAAAAAAAAAAAAAAAAAAAAAAAAAAAAAAAAAAAAAAAAAAAAAAAAAAAAAAAAGTCAGCAGAACAAGAAACAGACTTTTTTTTAACTATCAAAAGGAACCAATACAGTAACTAAAAAATCATCCTACGACAATAAAGGGAACATGGGAGTGATGTAAATGAGCTAAATCTTCATTTTTCCAACAGAGAGGGTCTATAGTTGGTTTTATGTTGAAAAGAGAACTATGCATATAATTTAGAGTTCAGGAAGTAAGAAATGGAAGACCAAAAATAAAAATGGTTAAAAGAATTTGCCTCTGGGGAGAAGGACTGAGAATGGGGAGGGAAGGGTTAGAGCCAGCCACTTCTCACCCTAAGTTGTTCTATACTGTTTGACTTGTTACTGTGAATACATGTTTTTAATTAAAAATATTAAAAATTAAACAATGAAAAACAAATACCCATGAAGATGATGAAACAGGCAAAAACTGGCCACTGCCCAACAACTACAAATAAGAACACACGTAACAGTCCGAGGAACTTTCTTCTTGCACTGGAAAAGGGAAGCTGAAAATGGGGTCAGCGCTCCTGTCTGCCTCCAATCACAGTACGTGAAGTCGTGGAGCCCAGAAACACAGAGGGACAGTCCCCAGGTGCAGCCCTGCTCTCCTGAGAGATGTGCTCCAGCATCTAACTCCCACCTGCAAGGCTGGGGAGCAGAGGGTGGGTAGAGACCCACACTGAAAGCCCTGGTAGAAAGAAGGGTTACAAGCATGTGAAGACTAGAAGACAACTGAGAACTGGGTGTGCTTTTTTCATGGACTTCACAAAGAACTGCAACAGGTTCTCTCACAAAGCCTGAGAACAGAAGACAACCCCACCCTGCCAGGAGAGCACCTCAGCCACCTGAGCTGGCCCAGCTCTCTATCAGCCTCCCCTCCAAGTCTGGTTCGGATGAAAGGAAGCTGGCAAGTACCCAAAGGCCAGCTGAGGAGCCAATGGCATTCTAGTTGCCTGAGGTGTGGGGAAAACGTTGTCAACTAAAGGTGAAGACAGGCATGCCTATCTGGGCAGTTTCACTCCTGTAAACTAGACTTTCACTCCTGTAAGCTAGACTAGGCAGTTTCACTCCTGTAAGCTAGAAGCCATGAATAAGAATGCTGGCAACAACACTATTTGTAAGGTGGAAAAAAAAACACTGAAAACAACCTAAATGCCCTGCCCACAGCAAACTGGATAAATGTTATGATACATTAGTATAACAGAATATTATACAGCAGTAAAAATGAATCAACTATATAATGCAGCACAGAGGCTTTTAAAGCAATATTGGGGCTTCCCTGGTGGCGCAGTGGTTGAGAGTCCGCCTGCTGATGCAGGGGACACGGGTTCGTGCCCTGGTCCGGGAAGATCCCACATGCCGTGGAGCGGCTGGGCCCGTGAGCCATGGCCGCTGAGCCTGCACGTCCAGAGCCTGTGCTCCGCAACGGGAGAGGCCACAACAGTGAGAGGCCCGCGTACAGCAAAAAAAAAAAAAATAATAATAATAATAAAGCAATATTGACTAAAAGAAGACAGTGATGAGTCCCATGGCTTCATATATGAAGTCCAAGAGTAGGGAACTGGACTACATTACATCATTTGGAAATCATACATAGGTGGTACAACTCTCCAGGAGAGCAAGGAAATGATGAGTGGGTCAGGGTAATGACACCTCTAGGGACAAGGGCAGGGGCTGTGACCAGGGAGGGGTATACAGGGGGCATGTGGGTGCTATTTCTTGACTTGGTGGTAGTTTCACAGTGTTCACACTATAATCATTTATTAAATTGTATGCATATATACATATATATGTATATAAATGATTATACACTATAATCATTTATTAAATTGTATGCATATATACATATATTTTTTTTACATATGCTATTTTTTACAGTAAAAAAGTTTTAAAGAGGGACTTCCCTGGTAGTCCAGTGGTTAATAATCCACCTTCCAATGCAGGGGATGTGGGTTTGATCCCTGGTTGGGGAACTAAGATCCCACATGCCGTGGGACAACTAAGCCCGCACACCACAACTACTGAGCCCGCATGCTCTAGAGCCTGTGTGCCACAAGTTGAGAGCCTGCGTGCTGCAACTACTGAGCCCACATGCCACAACGAAAGACCCCACGTGCCGCAACAAAGATCCCACATGCTGCAACTAAGACCCAATGCAGCCAAATAAATAAATATTATTTTTTTAAAAGCTGTATTAAAAAAAGTTGAAAGAGTAGGTCTAAGAACTTTTAAAAAGTACAAATACAAACATCTCTGAAATCTACATGAGAAATTTAAAAGAAAACAGAAGGAGAAATAACATATAAGAGATTTATAATATAAGAAAATATGGATGAAAATTGAAAATAATTCACATACAATGACTCAGTAATTGTACAAGTGGGAATCCATCCTAAAATCCTAATTATAGAAAAGGCTTATATATTAAGTGTTCTTCACAGTACCACTCACACTAGCAAAGAACTGAAGATGTGTAAACGACCAATGCAATAACCATGGTACGTGATATAAACAACACAGCACAGGGCGTCCTCCCAGGCGATCCTATGCTGTGGCTATCCTATGCTGTAACAATTATCCCAGGATATTGTTGACTTCTGCTTTTCTCACTAAGATATAAATCCTTAAGGGCCTGGACAATTTCTTATTCATAAATCTTTCCTTAGGACTTGGCAGAGTACGTAAAATTCAGTAAGCACTCAAAAATTTTTAACGGACAAACAAGTTAAGCCAACACTTTTGCTTCCTGCAAAGAAAAAGGAATTATCTTTGAGTATGTTTCCTCTTTTGGGAACTTTTCACACACACACAGGAGAAATCTTACTTTATTGGTGCAGTAGCTCCGTCTGTTCCTCTGAGCTCAGAAAGGGGAACGAGGTCCCATTTGAAGTGCAGCCCCCAGTTGAATCCTCCCCGCACCACAGGGGACGAGCTGTAGGCCAGCGTGTCAGCGCTGATGATGTCGATCACCGGGCACACCACCATTTGCCGGTCCTCCCGGATGGCAGCCAGCAGGGGCTGCAGCCACATCACATTCACCTCGCAGTGGCTGTCCAGGAACACCAGGACTTCTCCTGGGGAGGCAAACAATAGAGGCCCTGAGAGCTGCACCGCACTCACGTTAGGTATGGCCACCAGTTCAAGTGCTGATGCATTTACAGGCGTGAAAGGTAACTGCCACCCTTCCAGCCCAAACTATTAAACCAGTACTCAGAAGTCGGTTAGCCAAGAATTCTGTCTGAAGTGTACTGCTATGATTGAAGAACATATGCAAACAATATGCACAACCTGTGAAAAAATTTACAGACGACTCACATTCTCCTCAGTAAAAAGATTCAGGGCGGCCGAGGTCCCCGCGCACCGGTGTCCCCGCGCTCCATGCGGCCGCCCACCATGTCCGGACACTTTTTGCTCGCTCCCATCCCCGAGTCTTCCTCCGACTACCTCCTGCCCAAGGACATCAAACTGGCCGTGCTGGGCGCCGGCCGCGTGGGCAAGAGCGCAATGATTGTGCGCTTCCTGACCAAGAGATTCATTGGCGATTATGAGCCAAACACAGGCAAGTTGTACTCGCAGCTTGTCTGCGTGGAGGGAGACCAGCTCTCCCTGCAGATCCAGGACACTCCCGGGGGCATCCAGGTCCAAGACAGCCTCAGCCCGGCAGTCGACTCCCTGTCCAAGTGCGTGCAGTGGGCAGAGGGCTTCCTGCTGGTCTATTCCATCACGGACTATGACAGCTACCTGTCCGTCTGCCCCCTGTACCAGCACATCCGGAAGGTCCACCCCGACTCTAAAGCCCCCATCATCATCGTGGGCAACAAGGGGGACCTTCTGCACTCCCGACAGGTGCAGACCCGTGATGGCATCCAACTGGCCAACGAGCTGGGCAGCCTGTTCCTGGAAATTTCCACCAGTGAAAGCTACGAAGATGTCTGTGATGTGTTTCAGCATCTCTGCAAAGAAGTGAGCAAGCTGCACAGCCTTGGTGGGGAGAGGAGAAGAGCCTCTGTCATCCCTCGGCCACATTCTCCCAACATGCAGGACCTGAAGAGGCGCTTCAAGCAGGCTCTCTCCTCCAAGGCCAAGGCCCCCTCCACCCTGGGGTAGACCCATCTCTACTGGATGGACTCATCTGCTTTTTATCACACATTCATGCAGCTGAGAAGACTGGGGGTCACCCTTTTTAATCACACATTCGGAGTTTATTTTTATACAGACTGTTGGTTTTCAAGTGTATGTGTATTTCTGAAAATTCAAATGGTGATTGCTTAGAAGTTGGATAGGTTTTTTTTTAATAAAAGATTTTTTTAAAACTGTAACTGCTCGCCACTCTTCCATTAAAGGCAAATGGCAACATTGAAAAAAAAAAAAAAAAAGATTCAAAATCTCACAGGAACAATTCAGTTCTCTGGACAGCCAGGTATGGAGTGCGGTGCAATGATAGTGGTCAGCTGTGTGTATTTTTAGTACAATTACTGTAATGGAAATATATATAAGTATGTACTTCCCTGCCTTAGTAAACAGAGGTTAGAGAACATAACTCATTTTCACTGGTGACTCGGACACATAACCCCAGTTATCGATTATAGCTACAACACAGCGATGCTCAGGAGTGAGAGAAGCGTGCAGCCCTCTTGTCACATCAGCAACACAGCTCCCTTCTCCTTGGATTCACCACTTGACTGCCACACGCTCATTTCTTTTTCTTCCATTTCCCACCCTTCCTTTCTAATCCTCTCAATCTCATCAGCCACGGGATGCTCTTTTCTGCTAGTTAATAAAATTAAAATCGTAAAGATTTTATCATGCATTTTTAACTCCTCTTGATAAACGTGAGCACGAGTGACGGTTTCTATGATAATCCCAAACTTCTTTGATAACTTAATGGTTATTCTGAACAGCTGAGAAACCTTAGAATTTCATCATCAGACGGCATTATTATTTTTCCAAACGTTTATCCATGGAATGTATTGATACAGATTTTACGTGGATTCCATAAAGCACTGGATGCATCCTATTCCAATTAACAGTAGCAGAAATACCTCCAGCAAGAAAGTTCTCCAGGATGACAGTGACTTAGTCATGTCCTTCAAGGCCTCCTGTGAAGGACTTTATGAGGATGTAAAGAGCATACAGCTCACCAGATGTCATTTAATACAGAAAGGCAGAATGTTCAACCTGTACACCATTCAAGTGAAATGAAGTCAATTCAATCAAGTTTCCTCTGAGGAGAAAATGTATAATAGCTTTTTTTAATTCTAAAAATGTTACTTTTTCAATTAAAGCCAATTAAAGCCAAATGAAGTAAGACAATAACAGTCACATCGAACCTGAGATTGATTTCCCAAAAACTGGCTTATTTTTTGACAGACCCTAAACTATATTTGAACAAGGACCAACAGATCATAAAGAAAAAAAAACTAAATGACTATTGTTACCTGAAAAACAATAAACTCTCAGTAACAATATACTATAACAGTATGATGTTCTGTGATATAATCTTGCTATTCCCTACAAATACCCCACAATTTTCTATCTCGTGCCTTCAATATGTCAAAACTAGACTCTAAAGAAGAAAACTCGCCTTGAACTCAATCTGCATATGACTGCAGACTGGATGGAGGGGAGCTACTTCTCATTTTTTGTTAATTGCTCCTGTTTACTGCAGGTTTAAGAGAAAGGAGGGAAGAAGAAAGATTCTAAAAATGAAGTCACAGCTAAAGCCAGCAAGTGGGACAGTGGGTATACAAGGAGGGGTGGTGGCAGAAAGCAGTGCCAACCACTTAAACCCCAGTGACTGCTTATCTTGAGAGCAGTATATGGGAAGGTAGGAGATTTTTTTTTTTTGCGGTACGCGGGCCTCTCACTGTTGTGGCCTCTCCCGTTGCGGAGCACAGGCTCCGGACGCGCAGGCTCAGCGGCCACGGCTCACAGGCCCAGCCGCTCCGCGGCATGTGGGATCTTCCCGGACCGGGGCACGAACCCGTGTCCCCTGCATTGGCAGGTGGATTCTCAACCACTGCGCCACCAGGGAAGCCCAGGAGATTTTTTTCACTACTAGGGAATGCCCCCCCAAAGTTCTGGAATTTTAAAATTACCTTCATGATTTTTTTTTGCCATATCCAGGCATTACCTGCAGTATTAGATATCTAATATTTTTAAACAAATTCATTTGTTTTAACTTAAATAAATGTATTTTAAAAGGAAAAATTTTTATCAAGATCATAAATGAAAATTAGGATCACCAACCTTCCATAGAGGTAACTGTAAAAAGAAATATATTTGAATCGATATAATGTAACTGAAGAAAAACCAGAAAGGCAGACCACTGAGGACTCCAGAGTTCACCTCCTTGGAGCCTGTGCTTTGGGACAACCAGGTTGGAGTTATGGAAAGGCCTTTCCCAAACTGAACAAGCCGCACCTTTTCTGCTGGCAGTGCCCACTAAGACACCACTTTTCAGAGACTGAAGCAGGATCAGGAGGGCAGGAGACTCAGAGCCCTCATCACTCAGCACCCACCAAGAAAGGCCAACGGGAAGTTCTACCTGTTGCGTGGGCTGCTCCAATCATTCTTCCTCGAATCAGTCCCTCACGTTTTGTATTTCTTATTACTTTAATCTTTCCAGGGAGGTATTTTTGGATGTATTCATCTAGTTCTCCTTTCACATCATCTGAAAATGAAGAGTCGCACAACTGTTCAAACCACATGAGACATATGCACAGACATTTTGCAGATTCTCTAGAGTCGTGGCTGGTACTTGCGACAACAAATTTTTAGGCAAATATAGAATCTTCTTCTGCTTTATTTTAAAAGAAGATCATAGTTTATCTTGGAAGGAAGAAAATGAGGGTTAAGAGTTGGAATACTAGCCTAAAGGAATAGTTACTTAAGTTATAGACTTATCTGTATTTCCATAGCAACTAACACAACACTTTGCATAAAGAATGTTTGAAATGAGTATCTTGAGTAAATGAATGTTTGGCTGACTGCATAGAAATCAGATTTAAAACAAAATGATATGTAAGTATCTTTTGTTTCAAAGTGATTTATTAAGTCCTACTCCTTTTCAGAATAGTTGAGAAACAACTTCTATTGCCCTACCAAGGATTATATAACAGCAGCAGTAAATACATTCTTTTATTAATTTAGCACCTTCCATGGGCACTAAACATTTTTTATAAATTCTAGCTCATTTACCTTTAAATTTCATAATAACTTCAAAGATCAAATAATAATAAGTAATTCTTTTCATAGTTAGTATATAAACCATTGTAAATGATCATGAATTTTCCCTTTTAGAAAAAATACCCACAAAATTAAAAATACAGGTTTACTTAAAAAAAAAATTCAACACCATAAATTCTAGAATTATACTACTTAGCCAATCTTCTTCTACTTGGTCCAGACTCAAATTCTTGGTTTTTCTAATCATTCATTTTTGAAATTAAATTTTTTTCTATTTCTCCTATGAGATTTCAATAGTTACCAAGGTTTGAGAATTCTGCACCCATTGGTCTCAGTGTACATTTCCTCATTTTGTATACTTGAGTATACTTGCATACCAATTCTGTTGTTGATATATCAGAGATGCTTAATAAACCCTTGAGTTGTGAAAAAATATGTAATTGACATACAATTTATCAGTGTATCTCTGCAGGTTACTGTAATGAAAATAGCAGAAGGCTTGGAGTTATGTAGACCAGGGGTCTAATTTCAACTCTACCACTTAACAGCTACAGGATCTTGAGCAAATTACTTAATATTTCCTCCTCTGTAAAAATGGGGATACAACCTCTCTCACAAGGTTGAGGACAGCCCTCCATCCTGCTGTGTGAACATGAAATCACTTTTAGGAAGAGTCTATGTTGAATTAAATAAAGGTCTGAAGTATGTACTGAATCATAAAATACTGGCCTTCAGAGATCATCTAAGAGCTATCAGAATGCAATCCACCTTATCTAGAGATAGCTAATATAACAGACTGACGAGATAAACGTAAGCCAAAGCATTATGTCTAGTTAAAAAAACCAATCTCGAAAGGTCACATACTGTATGAATCTGTTTATATAACATTCTTGAAGGGGTGATGGAGCAGTCCAGTCTGTACCTTGACTGCAGTGGTGGTTACAGAAATCTACTCATGGGATAAAATGACAAATAACTGTACACACATATTGTACCAGTGTAAAATTCTGGGTTTTAATATTGTACTATAATGATGTACGATGTAACTAATGGAGGAAACTGGGTGAAGGGGTACACAGGACCTCTTTGTAACTTACTATCTATAGTGATTTCAAAATAAAAGTACTCTTTTAAAAAGGTAAGCCAAGGGAAAAATTTCAAGGGCCAAATTTGGGTAGCACAGTTTGAAAACAGATTACAAAGATAATGCAGTTTCTTTGAAATTACCTTATAATCAGGCATTTAATTGTGGTTGGCTCTGTTGCAATTGTGTGCATGAGGGTCCTCCTATCCACTAAGTACTGAATGGTCAGCTCTGCTGATGTGGTCAGTACGACAGTGAACAACAGCATAGATCCCACATTGCCAATTACAATAGTCCTTACCGAAGTCACTGTCATCATCCACGAGGATAATTTCATGAAGAAGCTGGGCTGGCGTGCGGTCTAGGACGCTGTGCACGGTCCGGAGCAAGGCAGAAAAGGCTTCATTGTAGAAACAAATAACAACACTAGCGACTGGCAGATCCGTAGGGTAAGACCTGTCTTTACATCTGTGAAGACGAATATGGGAAAATTCTGACATTTTAAAAGCTCAAATGTTTTAGGTTATTATTCACTAAACATAAACTGTCCCCTTGTTCGGCCTCTTAACAATTTTTTAAAAAGCGTTTAAGATAACAATGTGTTTTCTTATTCAAGAGTTTTACATTTGTTAATGATTTCTCCCTCCAGTACCTGCAACTGCAACTCCGCTTATTTTTAGGTCAACATTTTAAAATTTTGAATTTTTTTTTTCTTTTTTGTTACATAAAAATGTGTTTTTACTAAAATCACTGCAAGTTTTTAATGCAGCACTCATAAGCTGATGTTCAGTTTCTTCTCCTCAAAGAGGTTTCAAAAGGAAATAATGGAAATGTGAAATTTTGTATTTGAAAATTTTATTTTTTGCCCAATAATAAAGATTTGAGTAAACTATGATGTATATCAGGATAATGGAAGAGCTTCCATGTAAGCAACTATTTGATAAAAAGGATTAAGTGGCTTTAAGCAACCACAATTAAAAAAACCACTAACTTAAACAATAAAATCTGGTATTCCATGTTCTTCTGCATGGCATACAAAGCCTTCCAATGTCTGGGCCCTGCCCACCTCCAGTTTCTTGCCATTCCTCCACTACAGGCAAAGTGAACTGTTTCAGTCCTTTTGACAGACAGTGTAATTTTGTGCCTCGATCTGTTCCCTATATAGGGGAAAACCTTCCCTTACATCACTGCTCAGTCATCACCCTCTATGAAGCCTTCCCTGGTCATTCTGGTTTGGAGGACCCCATTTCACCAACTCCTATCACGGCCCTCATTCTTGTGGTACTGCAGTTACTCACTTCTTCATCTATCTCCCCTGCTATACTCTAAGCCCTGTGAACCAAGAGACTATGTCTTATTTTGTTTCTTTCCAGGGCCTAATAGAGAGTCCAGCAAACAAAAGGTGCTGAAATAGATCTGTGGAATGAATGACTGATTGACCATATGAATGGAAAGCCTTTGAAGAAACAAAAATAATGAAAACAGAAAAGTGAGATGATGAGTAGAATTCTTCACTGATATTAATTCCTTTTTGCCATGAATCCAATAAACAAACATTTAAAATAAACTTATGCTTGGAAGGTTATTTAATTATATGCAGGTAGCACCTCCCTCCTTTTTCCCAAGATTTTAATTTCAAAAGAAACACAACAAGCTCTAGAACTTTGTCAGTACAATCTCAGACCATGTGGCTTCAAGCATAATATGAGTGGAAATCTGTCTTAAGTTTTCTAGTATCCTGAATAATAAGCCTAATTGCAAAATATTAACACCATCCCCATGACTTATTATGCTGGCACTAAAAACACTATGTTATTAAAGTGATTAGCAGAAACCAATAAGGAACATACGCTGCATTCCTTGTATCTGGCACATCTCTATGGTAGCCCAAGCGGTTACTAATAAGCATATTGAAGGCATGTTTCTGATACCCCAAGTCTCTCAACTCCTGATCACGTTCATTAAAAATCATACCTGCAAAAGAGTGACGTCACAGTCAGTACGTTAAATCTGGAAGGGAATGCTACAATTACTGTTATATTATGATCCTAACTTCTTATAACCAGGTAATAGCCACGTTTCTCAAATCTAGTTTGTCTCCATTTTCAAAAAAGTAAATTGAGGTTTAAGTCAAATTTTTATCAGTTTAGCTCAAAAAGCAAGTGTACCTTAACCATAAATGACACCTGCTCACTAACCATAAACTTAAGAATATTTTCAAGAGAAAAACTTACCTATGACCAAGAAAAAAGAGACTTAATGATGATTTTTCCATAAAAGCAATAGATTATAGAACCCCATATGGACCTCAACAGGCCCCAATTAATGCAAGGTTTTTTTTGGTTTTGTTAATTTTTGTCTAAAACAAAAAAAAATTTTTTTTTTTAACAGCAAGTTTTTGTATGAACTCCTCCCCTAAAAAATTATACTACTGATAAACCTTTCTATAAAGTCTCTGGTCAAGAAAGTCCTCCAGGGCTTCCCTGGTGGCGCAGTGGTTGAGAGTCCGTCTGCCGATGCAGGGGACATGGGTTCGTGCCCCGGTCCGGGAAGATCCCACATGCCGCGGAGCGGCTGGGCCCGTGAGCCATGGCCGCTGAGGCTGTGCGCCCGGAGCCTGTGCTCTGCAACGGGAGAGGCCCGCATACCACAAAAAAAAAAAAAAAAAAAAAGTCCTCCACAGATCTAATCAAGATCATTATAATTTAACACCTTTGCTCTAATACTGCCAGAAATCTTACCTTTACCAAGAACAATAAAGCCTCCTCTTGCTTTCTTTCCCACATAAAACCTTTAGCCTCTCCTCACAGAATGACTCCCTTGTAACAGCATTTCTCAAAATCTGGTCACGGAAAACTAATTCCACTGGACATTAATAGACGATAAAAAGACAAAAAAGACTTCACGGTCAAATATTCAGGAAAAGACTGGATTTTAAAAGTCAAGTAAGGGAATTCCCTGGCAGTCCAGTGGTTAGGACTCAGCATTTTCACTGCCGGGGCCCAGGTTCGAGTTGAGCAGGTTTCTTTTTTTTTTTTTTAAAGAATATTGTTTGTTTTATGGATTCCCAGATGTGAGGGGATGAAATACAGAATGCAGTGTTTCCCCAATTATCTTATTTATCCCTATGATTTCTTCCAAGGGTTTTATAGTCTTTGATCCATTCTGAGTTAATTTAATATGACATGAGGTAAGGGTTCAACTTCATTCCTTTGCATGGGGGTATCTATTTATCCCAGCACCACTGGTTGAAAAGACCATTCTTCCCACATTAACTGCTCTTGGCACCCTTTCTGAAAATAAACTGACCACAGATGTTACTTGTCCTTAGGCATTATTGACCGTAGATGCTACTTGACCACAGATGTCAGAGAGTATATTTTCAGACTCTCAATCTATCCTTTGATCTACTGATACGTATCTATTCTTATGCCAGTATCACACTGTCAGGAAGTTCTGAAATAGAGAAGTGTGTGTTCTCCAACTTTGTTCTTTCTCAAGACTGTTCAGGCTATTCAGAGCCCCTTGCAATTCCTTATCAATTTTAGAATCAGCTTTTCCATCTTTTCAACAAAGGCCATTGGGATTTTGATAAGGTTTACATTCAATCTGTGGGTTGCTTTGGGTGGTACTGACATCGTAACATTATTTAGCATTCCATCCATGAACCTCTTTCCATTTATTTAGGTCTATTTTTATTTCTTTCAATAGTGCTGTGTAGTTTTCAGTGTACAAATCTTATACCTCCTTGGCTATATTATTCTTAAGTACTTTATACTTTCTGATTCCATTGTAAATGGGATTGTTCCCTTAATTTTACTTTTGGACTGTTTGTTGCTAGTGTCCAGAAATACAACTGGTTTTGGTGTGTTGATCTTGTACCCTGTAACGTTGCTGAATTCATTTGTTCACTATAATATTTTTTTGTGATCTTTAGGATCTTTTATAAAGAATTTAGTTTTTCAGGTAGTCAATCTGGGTTTGTCACTTCAAATAGCTACAATTCTCTCACTACTTCTTTCACAGGCAAACAAAGTCCATTCAAAATGGTAAACCCAATGTTACTTCTTTATACAAGTTTTACAAAAATTACTATAAACAAAAAAACTAGAAATTTTCCCATTAATGCTTTTAAAATGTCCAAATGGCTGTTTGAAAAAGATTAGAAGGTATATTTTATGAAAACTAAAGTAAGTAATAGCCTCCATTTCCTCATATAATTTTAAATATGTTCAGCCTCCTGTATTAGGAAGTGATTAAATCCTAGGAATTGATTTTATTCTTTGAAACTATGATGAAGTGAAAAAAAAATCTGTTTTAACATTTCCTTTATATTCTGTGGATCTTTCAATCTCTCAGAATCTCTTACTATATGCTTTTACTCTTAAGTTACTTATTATTTGACGTGTCAATGAAGATCAAAGTTCTTTTTTAAGTTTTAAAGACAAAGTTTTAAAGGGCTCATTTATCCCTTAAAGTAAAATTTGCTGAAACCAGGACTCTAGAATTACAGTATTCAGAGTCTTGCTTCCAAATTGAACACAATATAATTTTTGAAGAAAAAAAAAGTTTCTATTTTATAAACTCCTGTATTTAATAAATATATTCCGGCACCTGAATAATTCTTGTAAGTAGAAATCTTATTAGATATAAGTAATCTCAACTTATTTCTAAACTCAATGGTTTATGTTCTGTTTTCTGCCTTTCAAAATATGTTAAATATAGTCACTTTTGAACCATTACTTTCCCTTATTAAATAATGCTAGCAATTATAACCCTTCCCCATAGGTTCCATTTTCTCTCTAGCCACTTAATTTTTCATTCTTTCTTTTCTTTTTTTTCCTATTCTGGACCTCATTAGTTTCTCCCAAGTCCTCAAAAAATATTGAAGTCAGAACTGGACAAAGCAGAATATAACTCCCTACTGAGTCTGCAAAAATCATACGACCTCAGCTAGTTCATGAACGAAATAAATCAGTGCAGAAAAAATGTCACATTTCTAATTCTCTGAACAATACATGATTTAAAGAACAGTTAACAGTTAAAATACTTTGACATGCTGCTAGCAAAAATCAAATACACTTACCCAGTTCAGAAGAGAATTTCATGTTGCCTCTTTCTGGATCTTCAATATGATTCTCTATCACATCATCAATTTTGTTTGCTTTGAACTGTGATTCTAACACTTGACTTGGACCTCGAGTGAAACGGGGATAAAATTTTTTGGGGAATGGTCCATGGGGCCCAGACCCCTTGATGGGCACATTCTTAAGTGGCTGAGTCACTTCACTGAAGTTGAAATAAACAAAAAGCAAAACTGTCCAGGTTGCAGATGTAAAAAGGCATCCATAACAGAAATATCGAACTGTGACACTTCCCATTATAGACCTAGCATAGCTGAAGGGCCATTTTCAGTTTCCTAAAAGAGAAAGATAAATATGTTAGACACATCAAGACACTTCTAAATCAACTACCAAGTTTATGTTCAGTTTTCCAACCTACCAAATGGCACTTCTAAACAATTTACTTAGGACCCCTATGCATACCATTAACCAACAGCCAAATAGAGGAAGATATATGGGGCTTCCCTGGTGGCGCAGTGGTTGAGAGTCTGCCTGCCGATGCAGGGGACACGGGTTCATGCCCCGGTCTGGGAAGATCCCACATGCCGCTGAGCGGCTGGGCCCGGGAGCCATGGCCGCTGAGCCTGCGCGTCCGGAGCCTGTGCTCCGCAACGGGAGAGGCCACAACAGTGAGAGGCCCACATACCGCAAAAACAAAAAAACAACAAAAAAAGAAGATATATGAATAGCACTGAATAAAAAAATAAAGGGATTCAACAAGTAAAACCACAAGCCAATGTGTTAGTACTCAGAAAACTAATGGCAGCAAAATAGCTGACTTATTCATTTGCCCATGTTAATGGATACTTCTTCACCTTTGTTCTGGATTGCTTTCAGTATGCTAATTTTCTTTCAGGTTCTAACTTTTCATAAGGAAAATACAAGTACTACATGCGTCATGACAGTACCTCTAAGGTCCCTTATAACTGTAAAATTATAAGACTAAATCTTTTAACCCAAGGATATTAAAATCTGTTATTAAAAATAAGCAACTTGAAAAAACAGATTCACTTTCCAATCAAAGATTAAACCTGCCCTAATGTCCACTCTAGATTCAACAGTTACATTTCAAATTTATAACTGAAAGAGTTCAAATAATTATATTTTCCCTCTCCTTATGATGTCTTATAAACAATATGGCAATGAACAGCAGTTTTTTTCCTAAGCTTTCTGATAATATCTGGTCTTCATGGAGGCCTCACATAACTTCCTGAGGAATTCTTTGTAAAGAGCCCAATGCACATATAAAATAGTTTCACTGAACACGAGGGCAGAGAAACCCTACTTAAGTAATGTATATACAGAAGAAATCTACAAAGCAATACTACTTATCCATTACTTATTTCTATAGTATGAAATAATTAAAAAAAAATAATATTATCATGCCTCCCAAATCAGGACAAAGCAAATCAACATTAGTAAGCTCCAATTCAAAAATTAAGCTGTTTTGGATTTCCCTGGTGGTGCAGTGGTTAAGAAGCTGCCTGCCAATGCAGGGGACATGGGTTTGAGCCCTGGTCCGGGAAGATCCCATATGCCGCGGAGCAACTAAGCCCATGAGCCACAACTACTGAGCCTGTGCTCTAGAGCCCACGAGCCACAACTACTGAAGCCCGTGTGCCTAGAACCCGTGCTCTGCAACAAAGAGAAGCCATCGCAATGAGAAGCCCAGGCACCGCAATGAAGAGTAGCTCCTGCTTGCCGCAACTAGAGAAAGCCCGCGTGCAGCAACAAAGACCCAACACTGCCAAAATAAATAAACAAAATTAATAAAAACAAACAAAAGTTAAAAAAAAAAAGCTGTTTTGTACAGTTATGCTGTAAGCCCAGAAGACAGTAAATAGCTCAATTTCTTAACTATCTGCCAACCAAGAACTATTAGTTATTTCACTACCTGCCAATTCAAAAGCTCAAAAAAAAAAAAAAAAAAAAAAACACCACCACCACCATCCAAACAAACAAAAACTCCCACTACAGTAATACCAACGGGAAATGACTACAGCACAAAAGTAAAGTCAGGTAACAATGAAAGTGCTGTCATGTCAGCCGTTAGCACTTTTTAAATTAAAGACATGCATCGAAAAAGAACCACTTTATTTGGAAGTAGAAGAAAATGTTGAATGGTGGATTCAAAACAAATGAAAAATTAAAAGTTGCAACTTTGCAATAGAAATGTTGCAGAAATACAGACTAGAAACATTCAGGTGAAACATTAGATTTCAATTAAAACAGGCATTATAACTTCCTAAAATATTTGCTTGGGGGTAGGAAAAAAACAAGCAAACAAACAACATCGAAAACAAAAGCACTAATTCCTCAAAAGGCCATGAAATTCTTTAGTTCAAGACTAACTGCACAGGCTGCTCTGATGCCATAAAGAACTGTGCATCTAAGGAGCCAACTGCTTCTTCAACTATCTAAGAAGATTTATATTTAGATTGTTTTCCTCAAACCACTCCAGGCCTTCCCAGTTCAACCTGGCCTCCTTGACCCTGAACGCAGAATGGACTAAGAGAGAAAGTCAGCCAATCCATTCTCCAATCACAAGAAGCCAGACGATGCTATTCAAGGGCTATTCCATCAAGCAGCTCTGGAAGACAGGTGGACACTGACATTTCGTTCACATCTCTCTTCTTTATCCCAAATCCCACCACCATGTTGGGTCATGTCCAGAATCCTTCAAAACCCTAGTTTCCAAATGTCTTGATTCATGTCCCTCCTACAACCTTCACCCACATTCTACTTAAGGGACCCTGCCCCTACCCTTGATTTTATTATAATCATCCACAAGTGATCGACGAACCTCTTAAATATTAAATGAAAACCTCACTCTCTGAGCACAATCCTGACTCCCCAGCTGTGTTGTTCTTACCCATACTAGCATCTGTCCCCTGGTATCCACCTGGGTTGGCTTCCAGAGCCCCCGTGTATACCAAAATCCACAGATGCTCAAGTCCCTTACAGGCCCTCTTTATCCACAGGTTTCACACCCAGGGATTCAACCAACCACAGATGGCAATTTCTGTCCGTGGTTGGTTGAATCCACACATTCAAAACCTGTGAAATACGGAGGGCAAACTGTATTATTTATTGAAAAAACTCCACACATATAAGTGGACCCAGGCACTTTAAACCCCTGCTGTTCAAGGGTCACCTGCAGTACTACTAGTTACTCTTCAATCTCACTGCAGGCACTCAACCTTTCCCTTCTCTCAAAGCTTATATTTTGTTTCTGTCCCCAGCCACATATCCCTCAAGGACTTTACTTCCTTCCCCACCCAGTTCTGAACACGATGTTGGATAATATTAGAAAGTGGTAAGTGCTAAGGAGAAAAAATAAAGCAGGGAAGAGTGATATGAAGTAGAAAAGGGTATGTGAAATTTTAGGTAGATAGCTAGGGAAGGCCTCACCGAGAAGGTGATATTTAGACAAGGCCTGAAGGAAATAAAGTAGTGAGTACTGCAAATATCTGGGGAAGAGCTGTCCATGAGAGGACAGAGCAGAAGCAAATGCCCTCAAGAAGCAGGGTCAAAGAGTTTGCATCCTATAGACCACATGCTGTGATCACAAGACAACTAAGCTGAAAACCAATCAATGACAAAAAGATAACCAGAAAACTCAAAAAATGTCTAAATGGAAATTAGAAGCTCTTTAGAATAGTGAAAATACTACTTTTTGAAACTTGTGAGATACAGCAAAAGCCAAATGTATAGCCTGCGATGCTAATGTTAGAAAATACAGACCACAATGAATTCAGAAAAATAGAATAAGCCCAACAAAAGTAAAAGAAGGAAACAAAAACAGTTATATCAGGAATTAACAGAAAATGAAACAAGGTAACAAAGCCAAAAGTTGGTTCTTTAAAAGATCAATAAAATTAACAAAGCACTGGCAAGACTAATCAAGAAAAAGAGAAAAAAAAAAAGGAAAAAAAGAGAGAAAGCAGGAATAAATAATACCAAAAATGAAAAAGAGAGCATAAATATAGATGTGGATTAAAAATAAAAGTATTGTTCATAAATTTAAGTGAAATGGATAAATTCCTAGAAAAATATAAATGCGCAACTAAGACTGGAAAATCAGGAAACTGGGATGGCTGTACTAGTCCTTTTGAATATTAAACCATTTCTAAATAAAAACATTTCTAGACAGTTTTACAAGTGAGTTCTATCAAACATTTGAGGAACAGATGAATAGTCTCATACGACTGCCTCCAAAGAACAGAAAAAGAGGCAATGTGCTCTTGTCTCACTTTCTGAGGCTATTATCATCTTGGTAACAAACCAGGGACAGTATGAGGAAGGAATATTAAAGACAATCTCTGACAGATTATGGAAATCTTAAAGAGGACGCTAAAACTGAAACAAATAATGTTTTTAAAAATGAATACATATGAACAAGTTATATTTACTTCAGGAATACAAGGCTGGTTCAATATTTGAAAACGTATTATTATCTACTACCTTAAAAAAAATTAAAGGAAAAAATGCATATGATTTGGTCAGCAGAGGTTATAAAGAGCTTATTAAAATTCAACACTCAATTCTTAGCAACTAGGAATAGGGAAATCCTTAATCTGACCAAGAGCATCTCTAAATATCTTACAGCAAAAATGATACTCAACGGTGAAATGATGAAGTCATTTTCTTTAAAAATAGGGACAAGATTAGGATGCCCACCATAAATATAATATTGAAGGCAACAGTTCCAAAATACAGGAGTCCCTCAAGTGTTTATTACAAATGCAGATTCCCGGGGCTCTGTGCCAGATGCACTGAACAAGAATTTGCAGAGGTAGCACTAAGGGGTCTACAGCTTTAACAAGCTTCCACAGTTAATAGGTTACCTATGACGCAGAGATTGGGAACCAAACAACAGATAATGAAAAGACAAGATTAAGTTCTAATCCAATTCTGTCACATACTGGCTATGCAACTTTGGAAAAATTACCAAATTTTCTTAGCCTCATTTTCATCAACTGTATTCCAAGTTAACAATATTGTCTATCTTACTAGATACTTAGAATTAAATGAAATACTTAGAATTATGTAAGATAATGTTTGTAAAGCATCAGGCACAATGGTTAGCACACAAACACTGATTTGCACTGGACCAAGATAATCTCCATAAAAACTGTGGCTACCTTTCGTGGCTGTTTCTTTGCTCACTGTACTCCCTTCACTTAGCACAATAAATGGCACACAGAAGATGCTGAAAAATATCTACAGAATGCAAGAATATAGGACAAATTCAACACATGTTAACTTTTTCCTCTTCATTAGGTCTAAATTTAAAATAATAATATTAAACGTATTTGTGACCATCTGTTCCTTACAATGACCTACAAGTCCCTAAAAGTCTGACTATATCTCCAACTACTTTCCTCCTCATTTATTTCATCCTAGAAACTGGTCTCCTCATACATCACTAAATGTATTAGGGATTATGCGTTGGTTCTTCCCTCTGCCTAGAATACTTTTCACCCCAGCTAAGTTCACCTCTATTGAA
>RJWK010002208.1:0-40876 GCA_004363435.1 Platanista minor
GCCGCGTGGGCGAGATTCCCCCGCCGCCCCCGGAAGACTTTCCCTTACCGCCTCCTCCCGTTGTGCTTGGGGAGGCTGACGACGCCAAGGGCTCTCTGGGAGGGAGGTGCCTTCCCTCCTCCCCCTCCCCCGATCGAGGAACCGTTTCCCCCTGCGCCTTTGGAGGAGGAGATCTTCCCTTCCCCGCACCCCCCCCCCGCCCCCCGCCTCCGCTAGTGGAGGAGGGAGGGCCTGAGGCCCCCATACAGCTCCCACCATAGCCCAGGGAGAAGGTGAGCAGTATTGATCTGGAGATCGACTCTGTCTTCGTTGCTGGATGACATGACCAAGAATGATCCCTTCAAAGCCCGGGTGTCATCTGGATATGTATTCCCACCGGTCACCACTCCATTCATTTCCAAGTCCAGTTCTAAGCCTGCAACTGGGGGCACAGCACCCCTGCCTCCCTGGAAGTCCCCTTCTAGCTCCCAGCCTCTGTCTCAGGCTCAGCCTCAGAGCCAGACACATTTCCACGTGCAGTCCCAGCACCAGGCCCAGCCTCAGGTCCAGCTCCATGTCCAGCCCCAGCCCCAGCCTGTGCCTTTGGCTAACACCCAGCCCCGAGGTCCCCCTGCCCCATCTCCAGCCCCTAAGTTTTCTCCAGCAACTCACAAGTTTACTCCTGTGGCTTCCAAGTTCAGCCCTGGAGCTCCAGGTGGACCCGGGTCACAGCCCACTCAGAAGTTGGGGGCCCCTGAAGGCTCCCTCTTCCACTGGCAGAGGCTCCCCTCAGCCCCCCAGCTTCACCTATGCTCAGCAGAAGGAGAAGCCCCAAGTGCAGGAGAAGCAGCACCCAGTGCCCCCACCGGCTCAAAACCAAAAGCAGGTGCGCTCCTCTGGGGCCCCCAGGAGCCTTGACTCTGAAAGAGGTGGAGGAGCTGGAGCAGCTGACGCAGCAGCTGATGCAGGACATGGAGCATCCTCAGAGGCAGAACGTGGCCGCCAACGAGTCCTGTGGCCGGTGTCACCAGCCCCTGGCACGTGCTCAACCTGCGGTTCGCGCTCTGGGGCAGCTGTTCCACATCGCCTGTTTTACCTGCCATCAGTGTGAGCAGCGGCTGCAGGGACAGCAGTTCTACAGCCTGGAGGGGGCGCCGTACCGTGAGGGCTGCTATACTGACACCCTGGAGAAGTGCAACGCCTGTGGGCAGCCCATCACTGACCGCATGCTGAGGGCCACAGGCAAGGCCTACCACCCGCAGTGCTTCACCTGTGTGGTCTGCGCCTGCCCCCTTGAGGGCACTGCCTTCATTGTGGACCCGGCCAACCGGCCCCACTGCGTCCCTGACTACCACAGGCAGTATGCCCCCAGGTGCTCCGTCTGCACAGAGCCCATCATGCCCGAGCCTGGCCGAGAGGAGACCGTGCGTGTGGTCGCTCTGGACAAGAACTTGCATATGAAGTGCTACGAGTGTGAGGACTGTGGGAAGCCACTGTCCATTGAGGTGGATGACAACGGCTGCTTCCCCTTGGATGGCCACGTGCTCTGCCGGAAATGCCACACCGCCAGAGCCCAGACCTGAGTGAGGACTGGCCCCCTTCTTGACTGCAAATCCATCTCCCCCCCTCACCCTCCCCACAGTTAGTTTTTGATGTCGAGCCCCTCCCTCCGTACCAGACCCCACCCCAGTATCCCTTGTGCCCTGATACATGGCCTAGGGCTGCAGAGTCCCAGCCCTGGGGTCCAATCCTCCCTGATCCTGCAGGGACCACCCACCATCGTCTAGGTACCCCACGTGAGGGGGCACCAGACTGAGCGCTGCTGCTTTCACTGCTGCACCGATGCCCTCAGCTGGCCCTCGAGCAGCCTCTTATTCTGCTTGCTGAGGGCCAGGAAACGCCCTGACCTGCTGGGAGGCTGGGCTGGGCTCCCCAGCCTGGACATTCCCACCCACCCCTGTGCTGCCAGGTTGTGGCTACAGCTACAAATAAAAGATGTTTTCCAGGAAAAAATATATATATATAATAAACTCATTACACATTAAAGTACAAATGATTCATATGGGATACTTATAAAGGGAAGCAAGTCTTGAGCAGAATACAATAAGACAATTTTAAAAATGGTTAAATGAGTGCTTATTACCAATTCACAGTCACAGTTCTAAATGATTTAGTGTGTATTATTTCACTTAACTATCACAGCAACCCTATGAGATGGGGGCTATTACTGCTATTCCCACTTTGCAGATGAAGAAACTGAGTCTCAGAGATGTTAAGCAACTCATCTTAAGTCACTCAGCTAGAAATGATGGAGCCAAATCCGACCCCATAGCTTGAGCTCTTTGTCAGCACGTGGCACAGCTTTCCAGTTGGGTGAACCAGTAGGTCAGAGGTCCAAATATCCAACTGTTAGAAGTAAAATGCTGTTGCTTAGGCTAAAAGGAAAACATGGGAGCACTGTTTAGCTGCTATGAAAATCAAGTTGCTCAGCCATGAGGCTGAGAGTCATGGGAGAAGCAAGAAAACAATCACAGAATGGAGAAGGCAAAAGAAAAATGGAAAAGAGAGCCTACAGATAACAGAAGTAGCCATGCAGAGGCAAATGAGCTTGCCAGTCTGAAGAGAAGAGAAGAATGCTAGCTTCAAGGAAAGAGAAGACAGCCCTTTAACAAGCAGCTTAAATCTCCACACCCCCGCAGGGCACTAGGGTGCCACATTAAAAATACATCTGTCATTGGACAGCTCTACAGTGGCAGCAGGCCCTGGGACATTTAAGGAAAGAGCTAGCCAGGTCCTGCTTCCTGCCTTAGCCTCTGAGAGTATGACTCCTTTTTACCTCATCCCACTTTGTGCTAATCAGGACAGATGAAGGAAAGGCTTAACTGGTAATGAGATGAAGTCATTCACTCTGCTGCAGTAGAAAGCTCAACTGTGTTGCAGTAGAACATACAAGTTATAACATAAAACACAGAAAATCTGTATGCATCCCTAAGTGTGTACTCCAACCTTGAAGGAAAATCATAGAGTACCCTTCTAAGAAAACTGATTTTAATTTATCTTTGAACAAACGGAGGCAGAGTACCTGGTAGACAGTTGACTCTCAGTAGATGAGAGAGACAAAGAAGGAAGAAATAAAGAGAGATGGCAAGGAAGAAGGAGGTGGGGAGAGGAAAGGAGGCTGAATATGTGTATAAATGACTAGTTATGTGAGCACTGCATCTTCATTAACTTACGTGCTTTTATTTTTTTAAAGTAATGTATTTATTTTTTGGCCACACTGCACGGCATGTGGAACTTCCTTGACCAGGGATTGAACCCGTGCCCCCTGCTGTGGAAATGCAGAGCCTTGACCACGGGACCTCCAGGGAAATCCTAGGTGCTTTTTAATGAGACATGATAGGCAGCCAACTACAACTGGTTGAAATAAACCAATAACTCACAAAGTCACAAAACCATTTCATGGGTATTTTAGAGGAAAGACTTCCCAACTAAACCAGTGCTTAAACAGTTTTAAATGGCTGATTGAACCCATCTATTTTATTTTAAACTAGTCAAACTGAACCTCAGTTAGTCTTCCATAAACCCTAGATTTCTATAAATGTGATAAGTAATTGGGAGTTATTGTCATCCCAAAGCTTTCTAATGTGCCAAATATTTAACAGAGTGAGTTAGAATATATTTTTCTGGCCAATTCATTGATCTTTCGGTACATTCAATGAGTAATCCTTTCAAAATAGCAGACTTACCCGAAGAGAGTAAAGCTAATCTGTCATACAAAATAGAGTTTACTGTGAGGGAGCAGAGATGGTGTCCTGCCTTTCTTTTCTTTAACCCTTCTTCATAGGTATTACTATTGGTATTCATTCGATCTAACCACAGTGCCCGAATCTTATTCACAGCCTTAAGGTCTACTATATTGTAAGAATGTTGAAGTCTACTGTGACTTTAAAGGTTGAATAATTCTGTTTCTTATGCCCTAATCTCCTTCAATATTCAAGAATCCTTTTTAAAAATTTGTTAACATACATTCTAGCTCTATGTTAACAACTTCTGGTTATAAACAACATGCAGGTTTGGGATTATCCCTTTTTTAAAACTCTCTTGATGGTGCTGGATTTTTGATGCTTCGTCCCCACCAGTAGATTCACTGTGAGTCAGAACGACATATAAGTGGAGACTTACAAAGAGAGACGTTTTACTCCTCGTGTTACTAATACAGGAATCCTACACTATGCTCTGACTCTTGTTGATAAGGCAAAGAAGAAGGGGAACACCGTGCAACAAGATCATTTTCTAGAGGAGAAGACAGTTGCTTGGGAAGTTAATATTTTGAGCTTTGATTCCCTAGCATGTTTTGTACAAAGTTGGCTGTATTGTCTTTCCACAAGTCTGACACATGAATACCATTTTCTCCATTTTTTAAGAAAGATGCAAATATCCTAAGTAAAGTTGGCTGACACCAAAGGATTTTTTTCAAGAAGACAAATCCTTAGTTTAGGGGTTTTTGTTCATTTAACTCTGCAACCCACTGGGTCTTACACCTGTGAAACAGTACCATGACTGATGATTGTAATAGATGCCTGAATGCTATCAAGAAAATGTAAACCCGTATCTAGAGTTCGGTACTAAAGAAGGCAGAAAGGCCTGCAACAATTTTAGAAAGAGTTCTACTCCTGCATAATTAACAATTTTATTTTTTAAACGTATTTTATTATTTTATTTTATTATTTTTGGCCACACTGCGTGGCTTGCGGGATCTTAGCTTCCCCACCAGAGATTGAACCCCCCGCACCCTTGGCAGTGAAAGCATGGAATCCTAACCACTGGACCCCCAGGGAATTCCCAACAATTAACAACTTTAAAGCTTGGCTCCCTTAAGTGTTATATTAACTGTGTGGGAAAATTCAATTATCTGCAACAACTTTTGATGCCCAATAAGCCAGTGTCTTGCTCCTGAAGTAAATAATCCATTCTAGACATACTGTATAGAATTAAATCTGGGGTAAGTTTCAGAGTTTCAGTCCTGGCTTTTGCCATTTCCAAGTGCTGTGACCTTCGGCAAGTTACTCAGACTCTCTAAATCTCAGTTTTCTCACGTAGAAAATGGGAATATCAAGGCCTGTCTCACAGTGTTGAGGAATGTGCATGGAATGTGACACAGTAGACATCCTTAATAAGTGGCAGATATTTTTACTTTAAATATTTCACTTTAAATGTATTTGGAAGCAATAGGTGAGTTTCTAAACAGTAATTAATGGCACTGTATTTTCCAACAACTTTGAAGTCATGCCCTCTAAATATACTTAGATGAAATTCTCAGCACAAAGGTGTAAGTTCATCAATAGTCATTAGTCCCGCTGTGTCCCTGCATGATCTCCAGCAGTCCAAACAGTCTCCACAGACCAAATTGCTGAAAGATATTCTGTAGTCAAATGGTGTCCAGGTCACCTTACTGTTCCCTGCCTAGGCCATGTCAAGGCCATGCACACACAGCCTCAATCTATCAGGCCGGACCTGAAGTGTTTA
This sequence comes from Platanista minor, assembly GCA_004363435.1. NCBI lineage: Eukaryota > Metazoa > Chordata > Mammalia > Artiodactyla > Platanistidae > Platanista > Platanista minor. Next base: position 5,506 of record RJWK010002208.1, read on the forward strand.
TAGCCAGTAAATAAGCAATAGGAAGTTTCCATTTAATAAACACATACTGTGGGTTCTAAATAAGAAAGTTTTAGGTTGAAGTCTTGACTCTGCCTTCATTAGCTGGGTGACCTTGGTGTGCTTTCTTCTGCTCTTTTTAAGTATGTGGATGACAGTATATTCACTTCAGAGGGCTTAAATTGAATAGTGAATGTTAAGGGTATTTAGTACATTGTGAGCTGCTTCCGGAACCTCCTCCTTCTTCTGCCCTCATGATATCTTCTGGGTTTCCTCCAGCCTCACAGCCTGCTCCTTCTCAGTCTCCCTGCCAGCCCCCTGCCCTGCTTTACAAGAAGTGGAGTGCCTGAAGGCTCCAACCTTGGTCCTTCTACCTACATACCTGCCCTAGGCATCCTCATCCCATCCCACATCTTAAAGTGCCGCCTAATTCTCAATGAAAGCTCTAACTTCCAACTTATTAACACTGCTGCAGTAGTTTAAATTGTCCAAAATTATACAGAAAGGGTCAAATTAGCATAAAATCAACATCTGACACTGAAATCCAGCTATTATAAAAACGCAGGAGGGAGAGAGAAAAAAATGGATGATTTAGTACCAGTCACCCAAGTATCAACTTCCAAACAACAGAAAGAGAAGGAAACATTGGAGTGTTTACTTGACTTGCTTGAGCCAAAGAAATCATGCAATGTTTCCATATGATAGTGCAGCTTATCCTTTAATTAAACATTTTTAAAAAACCAGTTTTTGAAGGTTAAGAGTTCTATCTAAAACTTCACATCATTTTCAAGGAAAATTAATGAAAATTATTAATTGTTATAGCTCATTTATAAGAAGCTCGATGAGAACATTATGAAGAATTAGTGAAATTATTATCAGATGGAATAATTAAAGATCAATTGTGAAATAATCACATAATTCTAGCTATACGCTGTATTGCTCTTCATTAATCAAAGATAATCTGGAATTGCAATACTTAATTAAATGCAAAAAAGTGTTTGTGTGTTCTGGCTCTGAAAGGAGATAATTGGAGAGTACAGAAGCTGTACGGTTATCAGCTTTTGCTGATTTTTGGAGTCTAGAAATATAAATTCTGCAGTGTGGGGGGCTGATCATTTTGTGGATTGTGGAAATCTGACCTACCGTAGATATTCCTGTTTTCAATGAGGTGATACTCTCGTCTCTTAATCCTGAAAAAAAAAAAAAGGGCTTTTAATTCATCAATAAGAAGAAAGTAATGCACCTAATTTTGGCAGATGTATTAGATCTCAAAAGCCCAGGGACAAATTCCATCTCACTTTGTTTTCTTCTCTGCCACATTAGCAACCTACTGGCTAAAATCCTCAGTGTTCCTTGAAAGAGAAAGTAATTCATTCTTTCTCCCATTTGTAAAATAAGGTCATATATAATTCTCCTATCGATCTTTATTTCTCTGTAGGAACTACAATGAAGTCACACATCAATTTCAAATGCAATTTTGAAAAGTTTTATTAAGTTAAAATTTACATACACTAAAATGCACCTATTTAAGATATGTATCAATGACTTTTGACAAATATATATACCCATGGTTATCACCGTGACAATCAAGATATGAAACATTTCATTCACTCCAGAAATGTCCTTGTGCCCCATCCCAGTCGATCCCTACTCACATCTTTGGTACAAGGCAACCACTGTTCTGCTTGTCTCATAATATAGATTACATACGTCTTTTCTAGAATTTTATCTAAGTGGAAGTATACTTTTTTTAGGTCTGACTTATTTTGCTTGGCATGATACTTTTAAGATTCATTCCTCCTAACTCCTCCTTTTTTTATTCCTCTTAACTCCTTCTTTTTTTTTATTCATTGGATGAATATGCCACAGTTTACTTATTACTTAACCCCTTGATAGAGGTTTGGTTTATTTTCAATTTTGAGCTATTATGCAAAAAACTGCTCTGAACCCTTGTGTATAAGTCTTTTGTGTGGTCATATTGCAAATCACTTTTCATATTGTTTTATTCAATTGTTCATTCTTGTTCACTGTATCAACCGACTAAAAATCAATTTCAAAAATATCTCCGGGATGGAGGAAGATTGCTTTCCATGCTGCATGTGGAAATATAGTCAAACACAGAAATGTCTTCTTCTTGTAAAGAAAACACTTACATACGTTGTTTCCTTTCTTCTTTGCATCGTGCTTTTGCAATAAGTAGGGAAGATACTCTTACTACTCTTAACTTACAAATTTGTCAGTTGGGTCTTAGGGGAGTTAAGTGATTTACTGAACACCACCCAGTTGATAATTGCTACTGTCAAAACCAGAACCTGCATTGCAAGTTCTCAGTCTGGTGCACTTTCCACTCTGCCATGTAGATTTTTCTTTTTTTTTTCTTTTTTTTTTTTTTTTACTTCCTTCAACACATAATTATTAAGTTCCTTCTGCTTACCTAACACTGTGTTAGAGTATAGGGAGTCGCATAACAACAACTACAAAAATCCAAGTGTTCTCTCGAGGCATTTGTTAAATTGAGAAGACAATACATGTACATGAGAGGAATCGAGTGCATTTATAAGGCAATTAGTTAAGGTTGTTAGAAACTTGCATTCTGTGCTGCATTGAAAACAGGTGATGAGTTAATAAATCACTAAGTAAAGGGGTAGGGAGTTACCTGGAAGAGGTTCATTAACGAAGTGATTTTTCAGATAGACATTAGAAACCAAAAAGTATGGATTGAGATAGAAGGTGGAAGAAAAGCCAAGTATGTATGTCTATGTGATGAGGAAGAATTTGGAATCAGTGGGACTGAGAGGATTTACTTTCAGATTGAACCCATAGGGTGGGGCGAGTTGAATGTCAAGTCGAATTATATGGAATGGACAGCAGGGAGACGCTGTAGATTCTTAAGCAACGGGGGATGGTGAATGACATGGTCCAAGTGATGTTTTAGAAAGGATCCATTGGTCGCCGCTTGCGGAATAGGGTAGATCTAGGAATGACCATCAAAGAGGCTCATTCGGAGAGTATTATAACCTAGATATGAGGTGATGAAGACCCAGACCAAGGAAAGGAAAAGAGAAGTGTAAATGTTTTTAGAAAAAACAGACAAGCTATTACCACTCTTCACTGAATGGTATCCTAATTCTGAGGCATTCAAACAAAATTTCTCTAGAAACTAAATGTCCTTGTACTAACAGAACCAGGTTTCACAGCCACAGAAATGACTATAAAGCTGTGCTTTATAGGACTTAATTTTGGCCTGAAGCTTCATTCCTTTTGCTACAATTCACCGCCTGTCAACTTACCAAAGGATGCACTGACTTGCTTATTTCAGCTTCTCTCTTTAGAATATAGTTTAAAATAGCACCCATCAGTCTTAATCTCAAGTATTTTCCAAAATGTTTCCCAAATTAATAAGTGCAGGATTAGAAGCAGTGACCCTGTAGGGGACTATGACAAAAATAGCTCACGCATAATTAGACATGAAATCTTCTTTCATTGAGCTATAGGATATTGGCCAAACCCAGCAGCTTTTCATACTGTGCTGTGTCAAGGGCTCCTTAAAGCAAGTGCACCCCAAGTTCTCTCCCCTGTGGCCCAGTGATCTGGTGGATGCTTTTATTTTGTTCCCCATTTTCAGGCTACCAACTTCAGACTCATTCACGGTGTCCTAGGCACACATGTAGCTTGGATCCTGGTAATTAAATTAACTGTCCTCCTAAGCAGACCTCAGTTAAAGGTGCATGTGGACCACGGCAGATCAAAGACGCTCCTTCACAACATACACACTCTCTAAAAAACAGACTAGAGCTGTAACGTTTGATTGATTTGGAAAGCCAAAGGAGCTCTTAACCAGAAATGTATAATAATGAAGTTAAGTTACTCTTGTCTTTCTGAAATGAGTCCAGTGATTGTTTCTATGCACTGCCACTGGGAAGACTCCATAAACTTGGGGAAAAGACAGACTTCAACTCTTGCTCTGTGTGCGTAAGCTCCATGCACGGTAGTCATTTGATCTCAGACATGTGACTTGTCTTTCTCTGCCTCAGGTTCTTCATCTGTAAAGTTAAAATAATACTGGTACTTGCCCCAAAGAGTCAAGAAATATTCAATAACGTGATCTATTTAAAGTGCTAAGTATTATGCCTGACCCATACCAAGCACTTAGATATCAATGATGATTTTTGACCCGGTGCTCCTGCTACTGTTGTTGTTTTATTGTTGCTATTGCTGTTGTTGCTTCACCCCAAATTTTTAGTGATTCTTCTCAAGATATTTTCAGTGTAATAGGGGAAACTGAAATATAAACACCCCATGGCAGAATTGTAAAAGTTCCATGTATAGGTACAAGCAATATACTATGGAAATAGCAGAAGAAAGAATAATTCTGCAGGGGCAATCAAAGACCATTTGATGGGTCAGATGCATGAAAGCTGAGCTTTGAAGGTAGAATTTTTCATTTAAACCCAGGCAAAGGAAGGCTGCTGGAGATTTTTGAAGGAAGACTCTAACCTGTATTTTATCCACAACATTGTGAAAAAGGGGCGGTATAAGAGAAAAATTAGAGGCCCAGAAAGAATAGTAAATGAGACCTGCGTACTTTTCGTTGATTGTTTTTGGGATGATGGACCAAAAGTAGGAGGGAGGCAGAGAAGTAGGAGGGAGACCAGAGTGACATGGTGAAGGGCTAACTTCTTGATCTGTGGACTACATCCAATCCATCAACAAGTCCTGTGATTGAATACCCCTCGGACATACATCTTGGAACTCATCCACTTTTCTCCCTCTTCCGTTATTTGAACTCTCAGCAGAATTTCTCACAGTGGACTCCTCTCTGCTTCTTTTTTTTTTTTTTTTTTTGCAGTACGCGGGCCTCTCGCTGCTGTGGCCTCTCCCGTTGCGGAGCACAGGCTCCGGACGCGGCAGGCTCAGTGGCCATGGCTCATGGGCCCAGCCGCTCCACAGCATGTGGGATCTTCCCGAACCGGGGCACGAACCCGTGTCCCCTGCGTCGGCAGGCGGACCCTCAACCACTGTGCCACCAGGGAAGCACCCCTCTCTGCTTCTTGAACTTCTTCCTCCTCTTGACTCCCATGACACACACTGGTTTTCCTCCAACCCCTTGGGTTCCCCTTCTCACTCTTCCAGATGTCTGCTGCTCTGCTTGCCCATAGAACACACCAACCTTGGCATTTTCTATCTACATGCTCATCTACTTTCACGCCATAAAACACCACCTGTTTCCTAATGAGTGTCACATTTATGTCTCCTTTGTGAACTTATCACCAGCTCCAGACTCATGACCGTAACTTCCAATCTGGCATGTCTGCATGGATGTTGTCATGGGCATGCCAACATCAACGTCTTAGCCATATTTTCCTCTCCTAATCTTCCCTGAGTTGTGCCATCTCACACATGGCACTACATCCACGTAATTGCCAAAGCTCAAGATCAAGAATTTCTCCTTGATTTGTTTCTTTCTTCCGACCTCCATATTCAGTTCATCAGTAAGGGCTGTCAGTGTTACCTCCAAAATCTCCCAAACGCTGCCTCTGTTCTCCATCTCTGCCGCTCTCATCATTGTCACTTGTGCTAAAGTAAAATATTTAGGAACTGGGCTAGTTTTGCCTCTTTTTGACCTCTACAGTCGTGAACTACTCAGGAGCCAGAGTGGGGTCTTAAAAACCTAATTCCAGTCATGTTCTTTCCTTTCATACAAATCTTCACTTAACATCCAAACTCTATCCAACTTCAAAAGTCCTGTTTCTCTGACTTCTATTCTCCCATCTCCCACTCTGCTTATTACCACACCAACTTTCATTCTTTGCTTTGAATATACAGCCTTGTTCCTGCTTAGGATACTTTATGAGTGCTTTTCTTATTGGTCAGTACTTCGTTTTGGTGTCCTCTGTTCAGAGAACACTTTTTTTTCCTAATCTCCCAATCTGAAGCCCCCTCCACCTCTCCCTGAGTTCATGATCCTACAGTAACCAGCCAGTTTTATCTATTATTTATTTATTCATTCTTCCCCTCAGTTGCCTCCAATCAGAAAGTAAACTTTAGTAGATAAGGAATCTTGTCACTTGTACTCAAAACTTTGTCCCGGGGCTTCCCTGGTGGCGCAGTGGTTGCGCGTCCGCCTGCCAGTGCAGGGGACACGGGTTCGTGCCTCGGTTCGGGAAGATCCCACATGCCGCGGAGCGGCTGGGCCCGTGAGCCATGGCCGCAGAGCCTGCGCGTCCGGAGCCTGTGCTCCGCAACGGGAGAGGCCACAGCGGTAAGAGGCCCGCGTACCGCAAAAACAAACAAACAAACAAAAAAACAAAAAAAAACACAAAACCTTTGTCCCAACATCTAAAATAGGGCCTTACATGGTAGCTGTTTAATAACTAATATTTAAATGAGTGATTTTTTTAATGCTATCATCCTGTATCCAACTCACTGTTGTTTCTTGCTTGGGTTATTAACAGCAAGCCAGCTCACTGTTTGTTTCACTTTAATATTCATCCCTCTAATTCACTCTATACCTAGGATCTTTTAAAACTGCAATCTAATCATGACAGCCTCCTGTCTCTCATAAGCACATACCATACAAGAGGTGACCCACATCTACTTCTCCAGCTCATCCCCTGCCACTCTCCCTTTAAGCTCAATGTGCCTCTTCTTCCTCTTTTTTTTTTTTTTTTTGCCTAAATGCACAAATAGTGGAAAATGATTGGAGATGTCTTCACTACATTTTTCAGTCATCAGTATTCAGGAATGCTAATAGTTTTCTACTCTTGCATCCTCACCATATAGCCTATGCACCCTGCACCAGGATGTTTTTGCAGGCTCCTTTTTAATTTGTAAAGAGAAGGAACAGGAGGCCCAAAGGTGATTACCAGTCAGAGCGGCTCATCATTAAAAAGGTCTGAGACTTGTGGCAAACGGATGACTGTAAGATACAGGTCAGATGGGTTTTGCACTGTTCAGGCTCTGGCTGAATTACCAAAATTAAATAGCACTCTAATTAACCAGAGTAGTTAGCACATAATTCAGATCTCTGGGACTCCAGCTGACTGTGGGTTTTAAAAAATTGCATAATGTACAAATAACAAAACAAAGCAAAAAAAACAAAACCCTGCTCTGGTTGGTTTTCCGTATACAGGCTTCAAGAGTAAGAAAACGTTGCAGATTTCTGGAAAAACAGAATTATTCTTACTGTCCAGGAGAAAAAAATTTTCTGTTTTTCAAATTCTGGTTTTTTTTTTTTTTCGAATTCTGTTTTTCAAAGAGAGTAAAGGATTTAACCTAGTGAGGGATTAAAGAAGTTTTGCATTCTCTTGTTAAGCACTGCACACATCCTGATTTGGGCATTTTAGGACTGTACCAGATGAATGCAAAGGATAGGAGATAAGATGAAAACAGAATCGTAGGCAATTTTTTTATCTGCATCAGCTTCCCTGATTGCTTTCTGAAGGTGTAGGGTAACGGTTCTCCACCGAGTAGAATGCAACGTAGATGAACCTAAGATTTTCTAAATCAAGAGAATGACGACATCAGCAAAAATTGCTTAAATTCCTGATAAAGAGATGCAAAACCTGTTCGCAGACTTCTAAGAGGGACTTCAGATATGAGAAGCCGAATACTACAGAAATTTTCAGATCATAGCCTCTGCATATAAAACAAAAAATAAAATGAAGCCTGATTTTACTATTGCACCAAAGAAGCACTGAGAAGTCACCATGAAATATGGGCAAATATAAAAGCTGAGACGTGGAGCAGGCAAGTGGTTCCTTTAGAAATTAAAGGCAATACCAACAAAGGGAAAATATAACAAAAATCCTGGGTTTTCAAATACCTAAATTTCAAAAGCCAATTAAAATAGTTGAATTTAAGGGTGAATTTTATACTTATTACAATAAGTCACTTCACTTTTTAATTTTCTCTTAAACATAATGAGGCTAATAATAATTGCTAACATTTATTGAACTTTTACTATGTGTCACGTACTGTGTTCAACACATTCGCTATCCCGTTTAAGCTCACAGCTTTGAAGCAGTGAGAATTACTATCTGTATTTTACAGATGAGGAAACTGTGATTCACAAACTCATAGTAAATTAGCCCAAGAACTCATAGATAGTAAATGGATGAGTTATGAAGCTAGGGGTAACTGGTTCCAACATCCATGTTTTTAACCACGACCCTATGTTACCTCCCTAACTTAAATTCTACCTTTTCCATAGAAATGAAATGAACAGCTGTTTAACTAAAATTTGACCATATGAATCACACTCATAAAGGACCATGGTCACTCATAATGTAGTGTTTGCTCATAATTTTATACAACGTTAAACTTTGGAGAACTGGCTTGGGTGTTTTTCTTTTTGTCCATTTCAGAATACTATTTGTCATGATGCTAACAGAGAAATCAGTTCTGTATTTTGTTCACTTCTCTGCAAAGTTTGTTCTACAGTGATCTAGTCACTGCTGAAATCTAGCCCTTAGTCCTTATTTTTTAAAAAAGAGTAATTCATGGGCCTTACAGACTGACATTCTTCACACCGTATTTTTCTTTATAGCCAAGATGAGTGAAGGTATTTTACGCTCAATTAAAAAAAAGCTACTTGAAGGTTAAAATATTAAAGGAAATTAACCTGGAAGTTTTTTACCCTCTATATTCTTGTGCCCATTGAGTCATTTGTGAGATCAAAACTTTTTTTCAGAATAACTGTATCTTAAAAGTAAGTACTTTTCGGGGGGGTGGGGGCCTTCATCAAAAATACATCTACATGTGGAACAACACCTAGAGAACATCTACTGAACCCTGGCAAAATACCTCAGACCTCCCAAAAGGCAAGAAAATCCCCATATATCTGGTAGGGCAAAAGAAAAAAAGAAAACCCAGAGACAAAAGAATAGGGATGGGACCTGCACCTCTGGGAGGGAGCTGTGAAGGAGGAAAAGTTTCCGCACACTAGGAAGCCCCTTCACTGGTGGAGACGGGGGTGGCAGGGGCGAAGCTTTGGAGCCACGGAGGAGAGCGCAGCAACAGGGGTGTGGAGGGCAAAGTGAAGAGATTCCCACAAAGAGGATCAGTGCCAACCAGCACTCACCAGCCTGAGAGGCTTGTCTGCTCACCCGCCAGGGTGGGCGGGGGCTGGGAACTGAGGCTCAGGATTCGGAGGTCAGACCCCAGGGACACGACTGGGGATGGCTGCGTGAACACACCCTGAAGTGGGCGGGGGGGGGGTGGGGGCTAGTGCACCACAGCTAGCCGGGAGGGAGTCCGGGAAAAAGTCTGGAACTGCCTAAGAGGCAAAAAACCATTGTTTTGGGGTGCATGAGGAGAGGGGATTCAGAGCACCACCTAATAAACAAGCTCCAGAGACGGGTGTGAGCCATGGCTATCAGCTTGGACACCAGAGATGGGCATGAAACGCTAACACTGCTGCTGCAGCCACCAAGAATCCTGTGTGCAAGCACAGGTCACTATCCACACCTCCCCTCCTGGGAGCCTGTGCAGCCCGCCACTGCCAGGGTACCATGATCCAGGGGCAACTTCCCCGGGAGAACACATAGCGTGCCTCAGGCTGCGGCAACATTGCACTGGCCTCTGCCGCCGCAGGCTCTCCCTGCGTTCCAATTATAACCACAGTACCCCTCCCTCCCCCCAAAGGAGTGAGCAGGAGCCCCCTAATCAGCTGCTGCTTTAACCCTCTCCTGTCTGGGTGGGGAACAGATGCCTGAGGGTGACCTACACACAGAGGTGGGTCCTAATCCAAAGCTGAACCCCAAAAGCTGTGCAAACAGAGAAGAGAGCAGGAAATTTCTCCCAGCAGCCTCAGGAGCAGTGGATTAAATCCCCACAATCAACTTGATGTACCCTGCATCTGTGGAATACCTGAATAGACAATAAATCATCCCAAAATTGAGGCAGTGGACTTTGGGAGCAGCTGTAGACTTGGGGTTTGCTGTCTGTGACTGACTTGTTTCTGATTTTTATGTTGATCATAGTATATAGTTTTTAGCGCTTGTTATCATTGGTGGATTTCTTTATTGGTTTCGTTGCTATCTTCTTTTATTATTACTTTTTTATTTTAATAATGTTAAAAAAATTATTATTTTTATTTTTATATCTTTTTTTGTCCCTCTTCTTCTGAGCCGTATGGCTGGCAGGGTCTTGGTGCTCCGGCCTGGTGTCAGGCCTAAGCCTCTGAGGTGGGAGAGCCAAGTTCAGGATATTGGACCACCAGAGACCTCCCGGCCCCACGTAATATGAATCATAAGAGCTCTCCCAGAGATCTCTGTCTCAAAGCTAAGACCCAGCTCCAACCAACGGCCAGCAAACTCCAGTGCTGGATGCCCCATGCCAAACAACTAGCAAGACCAGGAACACAACCCCACCCATTAGCAGAGAGGCTGCCTAAAATCATTATTAGGTCACAGACACCCCAAAACACACAAGATGCGGTCCTGCCCACCAGAAAGACATGATCCAGCCTCATCCACCAGAACACAGGCACCAGTCCCCTCCACCAGGAAGCCTACACAACCCACTGAACCAGCCTTACCTACTGGGAGCAGACACCAAAAACAACAGGAACCACGAACCTGCGGCCTGCAAAAAGCAGACCTCAAAACAAACACAGTAAGTTAAGAAAACTGAGAGGACAGAGAAATATACAGCAGATGAAGGAGCAAGGTAAAAACCCACCAGACCGAATAAATGAAGAGGAAATAGGCAGTCTACCTGAAAAAAAATTCAGAGTAATGATAGTAAAGGTGATCCAAAATTTTGGAAATAGAATGGAGAAAATACAAGAAACGTTTAATAAGGACCTAGAAGAACTAAAGTGCAAACAAACAATGATGAACAACACAAAAAATGAAATTAAAAATTCTCTAGAAGGAATCTGAGACAGAAGAACGGATAAGTGACTTGGAAGATAAAATAGTGGAAATAACTACAGCAGAGAAGAATAAAGAAAAAAGAATGAAAAGAATTGAGGACAGTCTCAGAGATCTCTGGGATAACATTAAATGCACCAACATTCAAATTGTAGGGGTCCCAGAAGAAGAGAAAAAAAAAGGGACTGAGAAAATATTGGAAGAGATTATAGTGGAAAACTTCCCTAACATGGGAAAGGAAATAGTCAGTCAAGTCCAGGAAGCGCAGAGAGTCCCATACAGGATAAATCCAAGGAGAAACACACCAAGACACATATTAATCAAACTATCAAAAATTAAATACAAAGAGAAAATATTAAAAGCACCAAGGGAAAAGCAACAAACAACATACAAGGGACTCCCCATAAGGTTAACAGCTGATCTTTCAGCAGAAGCCCTGCAAGCCAGAAGGCAGTGGCAGGACATATTTAAAGTGATGAAAGGGAAAAACCTACAACCAAGATTACTCTACCCAGCAAGGATCTCATTCAGATTTGACAGAGAAACGAAAACCTTTACAGACAAGCAAAAGTTAAGAGAATTCAGCACTACCAAATCAGCTTTACAACAAACGCTAAAGGAACTTCTCTAGGCAGGAAACACAAGAAGAAGAGAAACACCTAGAAAAACAAACCCAAACAATTAAGAAAATGGTAAGAGGAAGATACATATCGATAATTACCTTAAATTTAAATGGTTTAAATGCTCCAACCAAAAGACATAGGCTCGCCGAATGGATACAAAAACAAGACCTGTATATACGCTGTCTACAAGACGCACACTTCAGACCTAGGGACGCATACAGACTGAAAGTGAGGGGATGGAAGAGATATTCCATGCAAATGGAAATCAGAAGAAAGCTGGAGTAGCAATTCTCATATCAGACAAAATAGACTTTAAAATAAAGACTATTACAAGAGACAAAGAAGGACATTACATAATGATCAAGGGATCAATCCAAGAAGAAGATATAATCATTGTAAATATTTATGCACCCAACATAGGAGCACCTCAATACATAAGGCAAATGCTAACAGCCATAAAAGGGGAAATCGACAGTAACATAATTATACTAGGGGACTTTAACACCCCACTTTCACCAATGGACAGATCATCAAAAATGAAAATAAGTAAGGAAACACAAGCTTTAAGTGACACATTAAACAAGATGGACTTAATTGATATTTATAGGACATTCCATCCAAAAGCAACAGAATACAGTTACTTCTCAAGTAGTCACGCAACATTCTCCAGGACAGATCATATCTTGCGTCACAAATCAAGCCTCGGTAAATTTAAGAAAATTGAAATTGTATCAAGTATCTTTTCCAACCACAATGCTAAGGGACTACATATCAACTACAGGAAAAAAAACTGTAAAAAATGCAAACACGTGGAGGCTAAACAATACTTTACTAAATAACCAAGAGGTCACTGAATAAATCAACGAGGAAATCAGAAAATACCTAGAGATAAACTACAGCGAAAACACGATGATCCAAAACCTATGGCATGCAGCAAAAGCAGTTCTAAGAGGGAAGTTTATAGCGATACAATCCTACCTCAAGAAACAAGAAACATCTTAAATCCACAACCTAACTTTACATCTAAAGCAGTTAGAGAAAGAAGAACAAAAAAACCCCAGAGTTAACAGAAGGAAAGAAATCATAGAGGTCAGATCAGAAATAAATGCAAAGGAAGGAAGGAAACAATAGCAAAGATCAATACAACTAAAAGCTGGTTCTTTGAGGAGATGAACAAAATTGATAAACCATTAGCCAGGCTCATCAAGAAAAAAAGGGAGAAGTCTCAAATCAACAGAATGAGAAATGAAAAAGGAGAAGTAATATCTGACACTGTAGACCTACAAAGGATCATGAGAGGTTACTACAAGCAACTCTATGCCAATAAAATGGACAATTCTTAGAAAAGCACAGCCTTCCTAGACTGAACCAGGCAGAAATAGAAAATATAAACTAGACCAATCACAAGCAGTGAAATTGAGACTGTGGTTAAAAATCTTCCGACAAACAAAAGCCCAGGACCAGATGGCTTCACAGGTGAATTCTATCAAACATTTAGAGAAGAGCTAACACCTATCCTTCTCAAACTCTTCCCAAAAATTGCAGAGGGAGGAACACTCCCAAACTCATTCTATGAGGCCGCCATCACACTGATACCAAAGCCAGACAAAGATGTCACAAAAAAAGAAAACTACAGGGCTTCCCTGGTGGCGCAGTGGTTGAGAGTCCGCCTGCCGATGCAGGGGACACGGGTTCGTGCCCCAGTCCGGGAAGATCCTACATGCCGTGGAGCGGCTGGGCCCGTGAGCCGTGGCCGCTGAGCCTGCGTGTCCGGAGCCTGTGCTCCGCAACGGGAGAGGCCACTACAGTGAGAGGCCCGCGTACCGCAAAAAAAAAAAAAAGAAAACTACAGCCATTATCACTGATGAACGTAGATGCAGAAATTCTCAACAAATTACTAGCAAACAGAATCTAGCAGCACGTTAAAAGGATCATACACCACGATTAAGTGGGGTTCATCCCAGGAATGCAAGGATTCTTCAATATATGCAAGTCAGTCAGTGTGATACACCATATTAACAAACTGAAGGGTGCAACCATATGATCATCTAATAGATGCAGAAAAAGCTTTTTACACAATTAAACAGTGATTTATGATAAAAAAAACTTCCCAGGAAGTAGGCATAGAGGGAACTTACCTCAGCATAGTAAAGGCCGTATATGACAAACCCACAGCCAACATCATTCTCAATGGTGAACAACTGAAACCATTTCTTCTAAGATCAGGAGCAAGGCAAGGTTATTCTGTTATTCTACATACTTTTGGATGTTTTAGCCACAGCAATCAGAGAAGAAAAAGAAAAAAAAAAAAAGAATCCAAACAGGAAAAGAAGAAGTAAAGCTGTCACTGTTTGCAGATGACATGATACTATACATAGAGAATCCCAAAGATGCTACCAGAAAACTACTAGAGCTAATGAATGAACTTGGTAAAGTAGCAGCATACAAAATTAATGCACAGAAATCTCTTGCATTCCTGTACACTAATGATGAAAAATCTGAAAAGAGCAATTAAGGAAACACTCCCATTTACCATTGCAACAAAAAAAATAAAATACCTAGGAATAAACCTACCTAAGGAGACAAAAGGCCTGTATGCAGAAAACTATAAGACACTGTTGAAAGAAATTAAGGATGATACAGATAGACAGAGAAATATACCATGTTCTTGGATTGGAAGCATCAACATTGTGAAAATGAGTCTACTACCCAAAGCAATCTACAGATTCAATGCAATCCCTATCAAAGTACCAATGGCATTTTTCACAGAACTAGAACAAAGATTTCACAATTTGTATGGAAACACAAAAGACCTTGAATAGCCAAAGCAACCCTGTGAAAGAAAAACGGGGCTGAAGGAATCAGGCTCCCTGACTTCAGACTGTACTACAAAGCTACAGTAATCAAGACAGTATGCTATTGGCACAAAAACAGAAATATAGATCAATGGAACAGGATAGAAAGCCCAGAGATAAACCCACACACATATGGTCACCTTATCTTTGATAAAGGAGGCAGGAATGTACAGTGGAGAAAGGACAGCCTCTTTTTATGGACATAAAAAGAAACAAACTACTATACAACCCAGCAATCCCACTACTGGGCATATACCCTGAGAAAACCATAAGTCAAAAAGAATCATGTACCACAATGCTCATTACAGCTCTATTTACAATAGCCAGGACATGGAAGCAACCTAAGTGTCCATCGACAGATGAATGGATAAAGAAGATGTGGCCCGTATATACAATGGAATATTTCTCAGCCATAAAAAGAAATTGTTATTTGTAGTGAGGTGGATGGACCTAGAGACTGTCATACAGAATGAAGTAAGTGAGAAAGGGAAAAACAAATACCATATGCTAACACATATATATGGAATCTAAAAAAAAAAAGTTCTGAAAAACCTAGGGGCAGGACAAGAATAAAGACGCAGACATAGAGAATGGACTTGAGGACACTGGGAGGCAGAAGGGTAGTCTGTGATGAAGTGAGAGAGTGGCTGGACATATATACACTACCAAATGTAAAATAGATAGCTAGTGGGAAGCAGCTGTATCGCACAGGGAGATCAGCTCCATACCTAGAGGGGTGGGATAGGGATGTTGGGAGGGAGATGTAAGAGGGAGAGGATATGGGGTTATATGTATACGTATAGCTGAATCACTTTGTTATACAGCAGAAACTAACACAACATTGTAAAGCAATTATACTCAATGAAGATGTTAAAAAAAAAAAAGTACTTTTTTTATGAGGGGAGAGGAGAGGGAGAGGGCAAAATGTATAGTAGTTCCATTTTCAGTTTTTTAAGGACCCTCCATACTGTTCTCCATAGTGGCTGTATCAGTTTACATTCCCACCAACAGTACAAGAGGGTTCCCTTTTCTCCACAGCCTCTCCAGCATTTATTGTTTCTAGATTTTTTGATGATGGCCATTCTGACTGGTGTGAAGTGATACCTCATTGTAGTTTTGATTTGCATTTCTCTAATGATTAATGATGTTGAGCATTCTTTCATGTGTTTGTTGGAAACCTCTATATCTTCTTTGGAGAAATGTCTGTTTAGGTCTTCTGTACATTTTTAGATTGGGTTGTTTGTTTTTTTGACATTGAGCTGCATGAGCTGCTTGTAAATTTTGGAGATTAACGCTTTGCCAGTTGCTTCATTTGCAAATATTTTCTCCCATTTTCTCCCATTCTGAGGGTTGTCTTTTCGTCTTGTTCCCTCTAAGAGTTTGATAGTTTCTGGCCTTACATTTAGGTCTTTAATCCAATTTGAGCTTATTTTTGTGTATGGTGTTAGGGAGTGTTCTAGTCTCATACTTTTACATGTACCTGTCCAGTTTTCCCAGCACCACTTATTGAAGAGGCTGTCCTTTACTTTTTTTTACTTTAAACTAGTTTTAATTTTAATTTTTTTAATTGAATGGAAGATTCTTTAAATTCTATAATGCTTTACAGTTTTCAAAAGTTTCACGTACATGATTTCACATAATCCCATAATAACCCTTTTTTTTTTTACCTACACCTATCTTGCCTCTCCCCCCTTCCCTCTCCCCAGTGGTAACCACTGGTTTGTTCTCTATGAGTCTGCTTCTTGTTTTATTCTCTAGTTTGTTGTATTTTTTATATTCCACGTATGTGATATCATACAGTAATTTGTCTGAGTTATTTCACTTAGCATAATGCCCTCCAAGTCCATTATAGACTTTTTTTAAATACCTTTAAAGAATGGATCCCAACTTTACACTTATAATGTAGTTCTACACCACTAAAAAATGGATTAGTTGTAATATTATGGCTGCTGCCCTGAATTTTCTGTTAGAGATAGCAATATCCATAGTTTCTCTCAACTTAAATGAAGGTCTGCTTATCATTGGATAATTTATTCATTTATGCAGTAAACAAATACTTATTAAGTACTTGCTGTATGCAAGGCACTCCTTTAATGATAAAGAATATCATTTCCTTTTCTTTATGGAGCTAACAGTGTAGTTGTAGCGGTTGGGAAGAGACACAAGCAAGAGGAAAATGTCAAATAATAAGAATTGCTATGAAGAATACAAAGCAGGATGATGTGATAGAATAATACTGATGGGTGAGTGTGACCATTTTAAAAGGATGGTCAGAGAAGGCCTCATTGAAGATGTGACATTCTATCTGAGACATTTATGATAAGAGTGAACCATGCAAAGTTCTTGGAGAAGAGGATTCCAGATGGAGAGAAAAGGGCAAAAGCCATAAAATGAAAACGTGTGACGTGCATGAGGAATAGAAAGTCCATGTGTCTAGAGTGTAGATGTCAGAGGAATGCTGACATGAAGGTGAAGATATCATTGGGGGGATAATACACCTTGGTATGAAGTTGTAATTTTATTTTTTCATTGCAATTATAAACCATCGGAAGGTGATTTGCAACTTGGAGGATTAATTTGGGGCCGTAGGATTTAATCTAAGAAGTTTGGATTTCACAGCTAGGAGGACAGTTTCTTCTGGCCTCAAACAACAACAAGATACGGAAAAAGATTGAAGGCCTTGAGCCTTAGTGTTACACTGAAGCTGGAGTTTAAGCCCTCAGATCCAGAGACCACTCATCAAGATGCACGTTACACGTTTAACTTAATCACTGTGCTGGGCACTATTTAGGCACCAGGGATACAGCTGTGAATACGAAATGTTACTTGCCTTATATTCTAGGTAACAGAATAGAGGGAACATTATAACACTGAGCACTTGCTGAGGGTTCTTTTTAATAATCTAGCTTCCCTGTCAGTTTTTCAGCTTCAGGACCTGACTGCATTATTCATCAACTGTGATTGCCCTCGAGCCTATTAAAATGCTTGACACATAGTAGGTGCTCAGTAATTGTTAACTGAATTGAAAATTAGCTTTCTTCTCATTGATATGCAGTATTCCATTGTGTGCGTGCATCTTCTCTTTTTTCAAAACCATGTTCTATTTTTGAATATAAACATATTGGAAAATCATTTTTTTTCCATGAAGGGTTTATGTTTTTACAGGGATTTGCTATATTAGTCAGTGTATTATCTTCATTCTGTGACATGCAGTCTACCTTAATCCTGTGAATTGAAATCTCTATGGAATATATCTATTTTGGGCTTCAATTATGTGAAATCAGTTAAATCCCCCAATTTTTTGTAAACAGTATTTTTCATAGCCACCTAAACATGCCCTGTTTTGGTTTTGCACATCATAAAGGAAATCCTGAAATGGAGAATATTTGTCCTTTCCTATTTCCATCTACCTATCCTATTATTAAAAACACTCACTAATTTATGATTATTGCAAAAGGCAGTTTAAAGTACCATCGTATTTTGGTCTTTCTCTGGGTTTTTCCTTCACTCTCTGTGCTCCCGGTCCAAAGAAGTATGGACAGTTCCCCGAAAGTGTCATGGTCTCTTTCATGGTGCCCGTTCAACAACATTGGAATGTCCTTTTCTCTCTTCTTATTCTCCTTCCTATGTACTTTATCTTCAACCTTTTGTCTTTAGCTTAACTGTAGCCGTTCCTAAAAGCCTTTGTGTAACCTTCCATATCTGGGTTAGCTGCCTGTGTCTGTCCTATTACCAGCTTTGTCACATGCTATTGTAATTCTCATTACTCTTAAGTTTCTTTTCTAGACTATAAACTCCCCCGAGGGCTGGGACTAGATTGTAATTACAATTCTAATGCCACCTCCTAACTCAGTAACTACGAAAGAGTGGACCTTTAACAAAACTCTACTGAGTGAATGAATAAATGGATCAATTAGCTGTCATTTTCTAAGGCAGATAATAATTTAATTTGTTCTCATTGTCTGGTCCATTAAAAAGGTCTTTGTTCATACCTGTGACTTTCCCTGTCTCCCCAGTTCTCTTTTTATAATTTTATTTTGTATAGTTTTGGTACTTAGCATGTTACTGTAGAGCAATATAGCTTGTAAGTCTGGGGTAGAAAAGAAAGAGAAGACAATCTAGTGTTCGTATAAATCTGCCCTTAGGACCCATTTCTCAGAAAAAGCAGATAGGAAGGAGTGGTGGTTGAAGATCTAGGAGCTGGTGTCATTAAGGAAGAAAACCTAGCATCCTTTCCACATTCACTTTTATTCATTTGATATTCCAGCTCACAAAAGCTCTGGCTTGACTGTTGACAGTCAACATGTGAGAACTGTGGTTTCTACTCTTTTGTACAGGAAATCTGTGTGGCTGTATGAGAAGGAGTGAGAGATGGTATTTTCATCTCATGAATAAAAACTGTGTATCTTGATATTGCTGTCAGAGAGCTGAAGTTACTAAACCAATGATATACTCTCGGGGAAATATAGGTGAAAAAGCCTCTTTTTTCTTTCTTTTTTCCCTCTCCCAGCTCTTCACCAGCGTTCAATTCAACCCGAGGAACCAGGAACTGAGGAGGAAAGAAGTAATTGACATTCAAAGCCTCTATTTTTAGACACCTTTACATTTTTCTTTTGCATCTAACTAGCAAGGATTTTTCCAAACAAGCTTTTAATTAGCAGGTGAGTTTAATTGATATGTGGGTTTCTCAGAAGGGGAAGGGACCTCAATGTGGAGGAGGAGGGGGGAGGGCTTCCATCACTCTCACTCACAATAGAAGACCAGTTAATTCATTTGCACCTGCATGTTTTAAAGGATCAATTTATTGTAGCAAAGAAAGAAGGCAGAGACTCAAAAGGTTGGAATCTGTCAGAGAAGAAAGAGAGGCCCTATAATTTAACATGTTATGTGGATGATTTAAAACTTAGAAAAATATTGCTACTGATGTCCAAATAGAGAAACTAACCTATTTGCGTAGAGTCAGGTTCTGTCCAAGTGCCGAGAAAAGATTAGTGTTTCAAAATCAATGAAGTTAATTTTTTTAAAAAGTTTTTAGTCGGTAGGAAAGTGGAAAATAAAACACATAGGTAAATCAGTTTCATTGGTCTCAGAAGAGTAGTTTATTAATGTAAGTGAATGTGAGAATGTTTTAAAAGTGAAATCCAGGGTAGTCTTGCTTTTTATGGTGGTGGGAGAGAACACATATCCTGTGTTCAGTTTTGCAAAGCGGGAAGTTGCAGGAAGCATGGGGGGGTGTATACCTCATGATTCAGAAACCATTAGTTGCATGCAACAGAGGCCAATACTGACTAATATAAGTAGAAAAACAGAAGAATAAATTAAAAGCCTATTGGCTATGTCACAGAATCAACTGAATGGCTGAATAGTCAAGCCTCATAGAAGGATGGGGACTACAGAAGCTCTGAAATCTAGGTAAGAAACTAATGGAGGGTCTGATTGGTATCTGATTGGTGAAGCATGATTAAAATCTGCCCCCTCCTCCCCCCCATTGACAAGGGAAGTGAGATGCTTCCATTCAACCAATATCACCTCTGGTGAGGGATAAAGTGTTCAACAAGTACAAAATTCTAGATGCTGATACAACTTTTGACCCACCCTAAAACTTGATATATGTGTATAAACACATATGCACAATAACGTATAACCTATACATGCATATGTAGACATCCATTGTCATATATGATTACCAAAATTGTGATTACCAAATTTTCTTCCAATATTCCAGCACCAGTACTCCCTACCTGCTTCAGGATGATTATAGGTGTTGAACTGGCATGTTGAAATTCTGTGCCACATCAGATATTGTTAAAATGCATATTCTCCATTAGTCTGAGTGGAAGTCTGCCTTCCAGAGGGAGAAAATTCTCCTTTGATTCCCCGCAGCCAGCAGCCAGAAAAAAATGGCTGCACTTTTACCCTTTAAGATGCCTTTTCAGATTATTTGATATTTATCCTTTAAAAAGCCTTAAATAATAGCCTGAACCCTGTTGAGTTCACCATAGAACTGTAAGAGACTTGTATTTATTGGACAAATGGTAGTTACATAGACCACAGAGTCCTAGAAGAAAAGCCGGCTACATAGACATCTCCTACCCCTAAATTTCTGCTTCAGAGATGGACCCAAAATGATTTTTATTGAGTATTATTATAGTAGAAAATAATTGTTTGCGATAGGAAGATATAGTTTATTATTTAAGAATGAACCACCCTCTTCAGGATAAATTTGGGGGATTCATCACACTTATCCTGAAGACTGTATTTCCTTTTCTTTATTAGAAAACAGAGGAAGTGAGGATGTTTGGAAGACTTTTGCCTGACCTCCTGGTTAGTCCAAATGGAAATGTGTTACTGTCTTTGGCAGAGTATTTAGTTTCATAACTTGGCTTAACTTGGCTTACATATAGGCACTTTGTGTATTTGTAGGAGAAAAGTCTGAAGAGAACAGCATATGCACTTACGGTTCTGCCTTTTATGATCTGTGGTCCTCTCTGTGTATCCTCCTCTAGAATGTTAGCTGTGCGAGCTCTCATAGCAAGCAGCTACCCGAGTCTAGCGTATGCTGACGATAGGAAGGTAATGAAATTAAGAACCTTTGAAAGTTATAATTGGTGATCCACCCTCCCAGAACATATGAAAATTAATTGGCCAGATGTTCCCTACCCAACTGTAATGGGGGTAATGTAGGAGACCGAGTTTTCAGCCTTCCCCAGGTGTGCACATTTGAGCAGGGAAAAGTGATTATGAGTGACATGGTGACAGGTGCAGTGCCCATGTTCCACAGTGCCCTTGTATATCTGTTATATATTTAGGATTTTTCTCCTGAGGCACTTCGGAGATGTGAAAATAGACATGGAACAAAACCAAAAGACCCTTAGAATAGAAAAAAAAAAAAAAACCTCAGAAGTTGTGAATTTTGTATTATGTGTATATTAATTGTATTATTATTTAAGGTTATATTTATACCTGTACCTGTTAGCTCTTGTTATAATTATGTCAGGCACTGTGTTAAGCACTTTGCATTTTGTGATTAACCTTCACAACTTTGGAGGTGGATACTTACATCACCTCTACTTTTTAGATGCGTCCCTGGAGTTCAGAGATTGAATCAACCTTTCATAGTTACACAGGGAGTAAGAGAGCAGATCTTTTCTTTTTTTCTTTTTAAAGAGCAGATCTTGAGGATCTAAGGTCAGAGCCCATGGGCTTACCTACTAAGCTATACATTTCCAAACTAGCAGGTTTGTTCACCTCTGCAAAGCAAAGTCACTTTGATAAGGCCATTACTTGCATAATCTCATTTAATCCTCATAACCACCAGGAGAGGTACAAAATACTGTCCCCATTTCACAGAGAAAGATATAGAGGTGACGAGTTTGATGAACTTGACCAAGGTCCTAGGTGACTGCGAAACAGAGAAGGTGCTCAAATTCAGTTTTCTCTGACTTCAAAGCCTAGGTGTTAACCACAGTGAAGCAGTGCTACAGAAAAGATACGTCTTTTGCAACTGAAACTGTGACATTGTTACTCTGATTTAAGTCTGATTTCCTTCACTGTCCTTATTCACACGTTTACATTTGCAGGAAAAGTGAATTATCCTGTCATCTTCTCCTCTGCAGCATTTCCTTGAGCTTCAGTTTTGAATGGAGCCCAAAGTGTCCCCTGATTATTCCATGCAATTGCCCTCAAGGACTATTTAGGAAGAAAATGTTGTTCTCCTAATAAAACAGCACAGCTGTCTCAAAGAGCTTTTAATCCATCTTTTTAAAAGATGTGGACTTTCTAAAATAATGTCGCCCCCATTTGTCTTCTCTGAAAGAAGATATTTCAAACCCAGGAACACCTATCATAATAAACCATTAAGATGACTCCAGCCTTTCAGTGTATTTTTAGAATTTCATATTTCACCAAATGCTGTTATATATATAATTCTTGGTAGTGGGATATGATGGGATATGACAGTTATCTCATTTGCGAAGAAAGACCAAATAACTCATTGTCCCACATCCACAAATAAATTATTCTTGTCCCCAAGCATAAGATTCTGTTTTGTTACTTTCCTCACCTCAATGGATTTTCTTTTCTACATTAATACTTTTTGCAAGACTCTGACCCTTAATATCAGTTTGGCTATTGTGAAAGAAGGAAAATTCCTGGAAACCAGCCTCACTGATCTAAAAATGAAGCATTAACAAAGCAGTCTATAGCTCTAGAAGTAAAATGAGGTCTTGAGTGATAATTAGTTTGTAGGACTTCATTCAGCATTTTTGTCACATGTCAACCATGTGAAGAGAAAACAAATTTTTCCTACCCTTTGAGTAGGTACCATCTGTTTCAGCTCAAGGAGGGCTCAGGGTTCTATTTTTCTTTCTTTCTTCAGTTTCAAAGGGTCCTATATTTGATTCAAACATTACAGTGCTATACTTGATTCTGGAACTTCTAAAAACTAAATTTGAGGGTCTTAATATGATGCTTTAGTCCATATGGCATTTAAATGTATACATGAATACGTATAAGTGGAATTTTTCCCTAATTAAATTACATCAGTATGTTGAAAATATGCCTCACTAAGTTTTGCCTGTATTTTCACTTCTTATTCTTCATAGTCATGAATATTTCTTAAGTTTTTTTTATCTTACCTGGTGTGAATTTTAGTCTATGGTGTCCTAGTTGATTAACCTCCTTGAGTAGAGATAGTTCCTATTCTTCCTTGTTTTCCCAGTTCATTGGACATTCATAAACACACTCGATAACTCTTTTGTAAATTGAAGTGAAATTAATTTAATGTATTGTTAAGCCTTTTGTCATGAAAATTTCTAAGCGTATATTCATAGAATGACTAAAGGTATACATAAGTGCTTTTATCATAAACAGCCAATATATATACTATACAAGTAATATATAGGGAACACTTAAATTTACATTTGTACATACATAAGCTAGCGCAAAATAACTTACTTGATGTAAACATTATCACATATTTATATATTTATTTAACTATATACAATTATCCAGTTACAGTAGTTGATGTAACATATGTGTGTTCTCTTTGCTAAATGTGTGTGTGTGTGTGTGTGTGTGTGTGTGTGTGTGTGTGTAGGTATGTAAACACTCATTGCATCAGGAGGCACTGATGTCTTAGCTCTGATCTTTTATTAGGAGATATATAGGACAGAGGAAAAAAAATATCCAAGTTAATAGTCCTAGTATCAGCAGTAACCACAGCTCAGCTGGACTCCCTGGATTTTGATATCATCTGAGTGCAAAGCTAATAATAATTTCAGAAGGCAGATGGCCAGTGGCCTCCACTAAGAGCTCCCCAGAAAGGGCTTTTTAGAGCCCACTGCAGTGGAGAGTTTTAGAGTAGTGAGACAGTCCTGCTAACATCTTTTAATAACATCTTTGAGGCAATTAAATTGCTAACTACTTGACCATTTTGCATTAATTCTGGTTACTTTTCAGTAATCAGATGATTAGGACAATTATACAACCAGTGATATTTGAACAGATTCTACAGAATGTGATTGTTTACTTGGACCTATAGTAGCCAGTAGAGTTCTGCCATTTACTACCTTCAATATTTAACATAAAGACTGAGAGGTAGAAAACTGCAGAGATAGAACTAGATGAAAATATAAAATCCTTAGGGAGGATAGCAATGAAGCTGAACACATTTTGCATGTCTTTGAGGTACCAGTTCTTCTGGCAGGGATGTTACATTCCCAGTCTTATTTAATTCTCATCCTTAGGGATAGATTGATTATCTCTAGTTTCCAGATGAGGAAAGTAAAATTCAGAGTGTTTAAGTGACTTGCCAATGCATTTACTTCTTTCTTTTTTAAAATTAATTAATTAATTTATTTTTGGCTGAGCTGGGTCTTTGTTGCTGCGCGTGGGCTTTCTCTAGTTGTGGCAAGCGGGGGCTACTCTTCGTTGCAGTGTGCGGGCTTCTTGTTGCAGTGGCTTCTCTTGTTGCAGAGCACAGGCTCTAGGCGCGCAGGCTTCAGTAGTTGTGGCACGCAGGCTCAGTAGTTGTGGCTCGCAGGCTCTAGAGTGCAGGCTCAGTAGTTTTGGCACAGGGGCTTAGTTGCTCTACATCGTGTCAGATCTTCCCGGACCAGGGCTCAAACCCATGTCCCCTGCATTGACAGGCAGATTCTTAACCACTGCGCCACCAGGGAAGTCCCTCAACCACTATTTCAAAACTTGAGGTCATCAAAAACAAGGAAAGTCTAAGTTGTCATAGCCATGAGAAGCCCAAGGAGACATGATGACTAAATGTAATATCCTCAGTGGGATCCAGGTTGTTTTCCTTTGTATGAATTCCTAGGCACTGAGCCACCATTTGTCTTCCTTTGGGGCCTGCAGAATTTATTCCTCTGGGGTTTTGTTTTGCTGATTAAAATTTGAGATATAATCCAAAATTTCAATGCAAAAGTTCATTGACAATAGTTTCTTTCAACCATTACTTATCTTGGTGTCACAAAGGGCTGTCAGACGTCTGAGGTCCCAGTGGAGGAAGGTTTCTCACTCAGGTAAAGGCATATGATATTTCCATACACAGACTGTCCACCTGCCACTCATTTCCTTTCTTCAGGAGGGCCAAGGATGCCCTACTTTCAAGTCATCCTGGGGCTACATCTGCCCAAAGTCCACAGCTGGCCCCTCTGCTGTGTGTCCGAAGCTTGGCGGGGACACTGCAGCCCAGGTAGAGACCTCAGGGGAAAGGCACATTTACTTCTAAGGAGCCTCTTTTTCCCCTTCCAAGTTGAATACAAGTATCCCTGTTTACTGTCTCCCCCTCACCCAGACCTCGAATTTAAGCTCCTTGAGGACTGGGACTTTATCTTATTATTGTACTCTAGAGTCTGATACATTCACTAAATGTATTCAACAAATATTTATTAAATGCCCAATATATGCCAGGCCTAAAGAAATAATGAACAAAAACAAACAGTACCCCCTGTCCTCCAAGAGCTGACGTTCTAGTGCAGGGAGGCAAACGGTAAGCATAACCCTTATGTAAAATATACAAAGTGTTAAGTGGAGAAAATGCACTGTGGAAAATTATAAAGCAGGACAAGGGGCTAGGGAGGGAGTGATCAGGGACTTTTTGTGGAGAAAGTGACGTTTGAACCAAGACCTGAGGAGGCGAAGGAGGAAGCCATGAGGACAGAGGAAAGGAAGAGTGTTATAGGTAGAGGGAACAGCCAGTGCGTAGGTATGAGGTGGAAACGGGCCTGACGTGTCTGAGTATAGCAAGGAGGCCCGAGTGGCTGGAAAGGAGTGCATGAGACCAAGGACAGTACGATGTTGCATCAGACAGGTCATGGAAGAGGAGGGTGAAAACTTCTAGGCCGTTGAAGACAATTTACTCTGAGCGAAACGTGAAGCCAATGGGAAGTTTGAACAAAGGGTGTGGTGTGGCCTGACTTACCTTTCATCAGATGATCACAGATGGCCACGTTGAGAACAGACTGAAAGAGGTCAAGAATGGAAGCGGGGAGCATATTTGGAATGTCTTAAAATAATTCAGGGAAGCATAATCACATATGGCTTAAGCTGAGGGTGGGTGGTGGTGAAGGTGGTGAGTAGTGTGATGCTGGATATATTTTAGAGATAAATCTGACAGCATAGATATGAGGTGTGAATGACAAAGGCCAGTCAAAGTTGACCTCAAGGATTTTGGCCTGAACAACTAGAAAGATGGAGGTACCTTTTAACAGAGAGTTGGTCTATTGCAAGACAGAATGTTCTGGGGAAAAGATTTGGAGCTGGGCTTTGGGCATGCTAAATTGGAGATGCCTGTAAAACATCCTTCCTGAGATACTGTTTAGTCTGGTGATTGGATATCCAAGTCATTTGGAGTCCAAGGCAGAGTTGGACCTTGAGGTATATATATAGTGTCATTACTATAAAAATTGTATCAGAAAGCCATGGGACTGGATGAAATCTCCATGGGGGTTAGTGAGGGCCCAGTAGATACTAGTTCATAGTTGACACGTTTAAATTATCTGTATATGAATGAATGGATGTGTACAACAGAGGTGAGATTGGAAAAAGCTTACTTTGACCTCTGAGCCATTGTGTTTCTTATTTTTTGTGTAGCTCCAGGTTTTTAGTTGGCATCAGGAGAAAGTCTCTGGTTATTTTAAGCAACAATGACAGCAAAAATAATTTATTGAGAAGGTACTGGGGCACTTACAGAATTTTTTTTTTGTTTTTGAGAACTAGAGAAACAGGAGTGAATGCTACATATGAAGAAATGAGGCAACCATTTAAAAGAATTGCACAACCATTTAAAAGAAGAAATTTATCAATATATCAGATTTAGCAACAGAGTAAGAATGGTGATGGTAATAATAATATTTGATGTTAAGGAAAGAAGGATGCTTTTTGATCAAAGCCTAGAATTTGATGGAGCATTTGCTCATTTAATCCTCACACCATTTTTATGAAATATACGTTACTCTTCTCACTTTGTAGATGAAGAAACTGAGGGTCAGGGGTGTTAATTAGTTCTGGGAGGTCACACAAATGATGGGCACCGGCATCTGGATTCTGATCCAGATTTGTCTCATTCCCAAGCCCACACTTTTCCTATTTTACCAGACTGCCTTTCCAAAGCAATAAGTAGGTACAGCCATTTGGAAGAAGCCTTGCATTCTTTTCAGTATACGGTGATGTCAGCAGGGCTGATGGCTTTTTCCTGCTTAGTAGAAGGGAAAACTGGAGCTAAATGACCTGGCCCAGCTCGACTCCCTCTCAAAGCAGACTTGAGATTTGGCTTCTAGTCTGCTAAATGCAAGTCCAAGCTCTCTCACCACCACTGTGAACTAAGTTTTGCAAAACTAGTTGTGCTCTTAATGACAATATCTCTATGCTTTTGGAAAAGTTTTTACAAGTTATTGATTGCTTTCAATACCAGTATATATTAATGAACTAAGCTCCTGTATTTATTGATTGTAAAGTTTGGTATTTTGGACAACGTAGCAGTACCTCTTTATGCATTTCTGCTCAACTTAAATCCTAAGTGTGATAGCATTTTCCCCTAGTGCCACAGAATTGCTCTGGATTCTAATATTTTTCACTTTTCACTTGATTTTTATTTAATTTTTTTCTTAATTCACCCCCCCCCCATCACTCTTACTTGGAAATAAGGAACCTCTCTCTTTCCCCAGGTTCTGTCATTCTGATGTGGAGAATCCATCTCTCTTGTCAATACAAAATTTCTCTGCCTGCTTTGCCATTTATTTATTTATTTATTTATTTATTTATTTTAATTTTTTTTTTGCGGTACGTGGGCCTCTCACTGCTGTGGCCTCTCCCGTTGCGGAGCACAGGCTCCAGACGCACAGGCTCAGTGGCCATGGCTCACGGGCCCAGCCGCTCCGCGGCACGTGGGATCTTCCCAGACCGGGGCACGAACCCGTGTCCCCTGCATCGGCAGGCGGACTCTCAACCACTGCACCACCAGGGAAGCCCTGTCATTTATTTTTGTATTGGATTGTCTTTCACTTTATTTCTCTGGTCCCTTTTCTTTTGAGTCTTTAAAAAATTTATTTCTCCTGACTGAATCATTTCAATTCGGTGGAATGAGATTGTGCTGGCTTTTCCTCCTTCAAAGTGTTACATTTATCATGAGATTAACATCTTTATTTTTTGCTCTGAAGTCTCCTGAACATTTTCTCTCAGCCATTTTTATTTTCTTTCTTGTGTCCGTGGTTCTGTGCTGTTAAGGTTCTTGATGGCCCGTTCTCTACCTATCTTTCAGTTTGTCCTGTTTTCCTACTTCAGCTTCTTGGGAGGTTTTATTCTTCAGATTTTTACATGACAATATCAGAAGTCTTTGCTACCAGATACAGTCAAAGAATTATATGTCCTCTGCTCTGTTCCGCTCTCTGCACATGTTTATTAGTAAATAGATAGTATTGGAAGAGGTTCCATTCTTATACTACGCTTGCCCAGAGTTTCATTTATTAAAAAAGTACTTCAATCAAAAAGAAACTATATCTCAAAATAAGACTCAGTTTTACCAAAACGTACTGTTATTCAAGTGGTTTTGGCAATCGGCAACAAATGTTTTTCAGGGTTATTACTTCACTTGGAGTTATTTAAAGTTTTGATAAATATTTTAATAATAAAAGTGCAGCAACTACAAGCAAAAGACATTTTGCAGTGGATATTTGAGTGAACAGTGTTGATAAAATTGGGCCACCAGTTGGATGTGGTGGACAGAGTTGAGCTTCAAAGTTAAACAGATATGAGTTTGAATCCTGGTTTCAACTTTTCCAAGGGTGTGGCCTTTGGGCAAATTATATTTCTCACCTCAAATTTCTCTTTTTTCTTAAAATTGGGATAATATGTATCTGCTCTGTGAAAAGTTGGAAGACTAAATGTGATACCATGTATAAACATTTTAATTCAGGGACTAACATATTGTAAGGTGCTCAATAACTTGTAGCCATTGTTATTATTTTATATAAAATGTCAACATTTCTAGTCTTTTTTAAATTTGAAATCATTTCCAGAAGTAGCCATGACCTTTCTCCCGTCACTTCAGTTGGAGAACATCTGTCTTCTTCCTATTAAGTGTTCATTATTTTATAATTATAATTTGAATACATACTCGTCCTAATAGGAAAAAAAAATACATAACAACCTAGAGGTGATTTGATAGCTGTAAGTATAAAGCTGATTTTGCCTTAAGGGAAAAAGCTTAAAACTGTTTAACTATTTCTGGATTATATCATGACAAAGTAGTGAAAGTCATAATTAAGGGAAGTCTGAATACACCCTTTATTAAGTCGCCTTAAGAACTGGTATAAGAAATCTAACGAATCAGGAGTTTACGTAACCTCATGGAGTTGTTAATGCTAAAGATAAGACCCAATTCCTTAGTCCTTATAGAATCCCTCTGCGGATGGCCACCTCATTAATTTTAGTTAAAATTAGGAGTTAAGAGTGTGACACAAATAAGAATCCCATTCTCATAAGTCAGGTTTTATGAACAGAGAACTAAATTCTGACTGTGAAAATGTTGTCCTCCCAGTCAACTCCATCTATGTTCAAAACCTTTATCATCCATCCTGATGTCCTTCTTGAGCATTGTTGTTCTGTTGGATGACTGATACTTGATATATCTTCTCACCTCAATGTCAACAAGTCAAAACATCTCCATCCTTTCTGACCACTCACCTAAAGCAGTCCCCTAACTATATTTTATCGTGTGTGCCAGTGGTCCCATATCTTACTAAGTCCTTTAAGTCATCCTTGATCCTATCATTCAGTCAGTCTCTGTGACTTTGTTTTCTAATCCTTTTGATTTCTACTTTAGATCCTTAACTGACAATCCTACATGTGCATTTTATATCCCACTTCCTTTGGTACCAGTAAAACTGGTAAGCGCGTTCAGATAGAGCACTTCACAAACAAATCTATTAACGTGTATAAAAATTAGAGCTGTTTAATATTAGTATGGAATGGCCTAAAATCAGTGGGGACTCAGAAACACAACATGATTCCCACTTCTTTTCACTACTAGGGATTCATTAAAAACTTCTCTTAAAGATGAAATATTTTGGAAGCCCACAAATACCTACCCATAGACTTTCTTTTGTTCCTTCCTTAGTCTAGCTCTGTAGTTCTAAAAATTTTGTTTGGGCTATATACACAACCATCATATGAGATGCATCTCCCCCATGCTATAGGTTATGAGAGATTTAAATGATTTTCATGACGAATTTCACCTATCTCTGATTTTTGCCCTACATGTTGCTTTCAGATCTAAGCACTGCTTAATTTGAGACTCCACTGTCCCCTTTCTCACCCACTTAAGTGGCCATTTACTAACTACAGAATAAGTTTCAAGTTCTTTAATCTCTTACCCAGTTGTTCAGCCTCACCTTTTGTCCTTCCACAGATCCTCAGGAACATCACATTAGGATAGTTCATTTTTCCCTATTACAGACTGTGCTTCCATGTTGGAAACTTGGCCCAATCCCCTTTATCTGAAGTAACTCCCCTCCATTTCCACCTAGAGAATCCCTATCTGTCTAGTAACTTTGAGTTAATCACCCACAACTGGAAATAGGGTCTCCTTCCTCTGAATCGTACCACTTGGTTTTCAGCACACTCTCATCGCTTACCTCCACCATGCTCACTGTGGGAAAAAGAGCAATGTGGAAAACCAAGGGGAAAAATGACTCATTATCTGACCTCCAGGGACAACAACTATTAATATTCAACAGTATGGCTTTTTTGATTTTTTTCTCTTCCATATCACCAATTGTTCTCATAATTAAAAGAAGAAATAGAAATGCTATCATTATTATGTGTGAGATATGACTTTATGATTTTACATCCATTGTATTCTGTAATCTTCACAAGTACTATAGGAGTATCTTACGTTTATCCTCATTTAATACAAAAGAAACCCAAAGCTTAGATATGTTAGAGCTGTTTCTCAAGGTCACAGAGCTACAAAGAGCTAGAAAGTGGGTATGAGCCCAGGTTTGCTTCCCTTCAGAGCCTTGAATCTTAACTACAACCCAGTGTTGCCTCTCTGTACATAGATGCTGCTGTATATGCTTGCAACAAAATTAGTTTTTCTTACATATAAAGAACAATTAAAACTTTAAGACAGAATGGAGAAATGAATTTTCTAAAGCTCAAAGTCAAACTCTACATTAAGGAGACTCTAGTGAATCATGATCTTAAAAGGACAGACTTACTCGTAAGAATAATTACGGGTTCACACCTTTATGGTGCTGAACACACACCAGGCAGTGTTCTAAGTGTTACAGACATTAACTCATTTCACCCTCACAATAACTCCGTGGGAGAAATACTGTAATTGTCACCATTTTACAGATGTGAAAACTGAGGAGCAGTTTTATTATTCATTACATAATCAATCTAAGGCTATTGGGATGTGTCAGCCTGTAAGAAAGAACTATACTATGTATATTATATTGTATGCTATATAGTTATAACTAATGCTGTATACCTATACACACACACACATTACACACACACGCTTAAAACTTCTGCCTTCTAACCTTGTGTAGTTATTCATTTTTCTTAATATAACCACAGTGTATTTACCGTGGCCATAATTTGACATTTAATATGTAATCTGCAGCTCAAAAACAGGGTATGATTCTTGAACCAGTTTCAGCTGTAGAAGCAAGGCACTAACTTTAATTAACTTTAACTAGGACTGCTTATAGCTCTGTGTGAAAAGAGTCACAAAAAGGCCCATTAACTCTGAACATCATTTCTGTGTTTTTGCTTCTGTATGCCCTCAAGATAGTACTTTTTCCCTGCTGTTCTTTGATTTTTGCCTCTTTTTCCATTTTTAAAAATGTATTAGCAAAGGGTATGAGTCTAAAATTAGTCGTGTATCCACTGTAGCCTTTTAGTTGATCTAAACATGTTATTTATATGTTTAGAAATGGTAGAGAATTTTGAGGAAAAATTCTGTTTTCCAGGTTGAAAAACCTTGTGTTTAGAATCCCTTCATCCAAGTTATGGGTCTTGATTTGGTCTCGATTTTTTTCTGAATGTGTGTGAGTATGTGTGCTTTAAAGATACTCTTTAACAGTTCTCACTCCAAAGCAATTGTCTTAACCCTAACAGCAGGAACTTACTCCACCCTTGCCTGCCTGTGTTAGGTAGAATAGAAACTGCTAACTTTCAGATATTTAATGTGCAACTGTAAAAACCTGCTAGATGATTCCACACGCAAACATTTTATGAAAACTAGCATTTAAAATGACTTTTTACTATTTTTGTGACTCTAGACTTGGAGGGAATGCTTCAGTGACAGCTGAAGCCAGGCATTTAGCAGCCCTTGTCCTTTTTGTATTCTGTGCCAGGCGCAAGGGCTCCTTTCCTCTTGAAAGTTTTATCATGTACAAGGCTATTAACATTATAAGGATAGGCTGAAGCATGAATAAATCCTGAGACTTACTGATGATGTCATTACATCGGTCAATAAAATACATAGAGGGAAAGGCTTCCCACACTACTGGGCTCAGCTAACTAAATCAGGATACACGAGCAATTAACTCTTTAATTAAGATGAATGGGTGACATTAGCCCTCCTTAAACTCTGCTCTTCAGCATTTACAAATAGAAAAAGACGGATGCCTCCTTCCCAAGAAATGTAGGTTTTATTTTTCATTCATTGACGCAGTCTCATTCTTCCTACTTTGTAAACAAAGTCACCAAACTGTAGGGGTGGTCGGCAATATTTTAACAGGTTCATTTCATCAGTCATATCTCTTACTGCTTAAGAACCCCATATTGGAATTTATTAGGTTTTTTATGAAGCTAACTTTATCACTATTATTATTGAACACAATTGCCTTGCCTTTTTCCCTACTGCCCACAAGGAGGATTCACGTCAGAATCTCTTAGATGAACACAACACAGCATGGAAACACAGTCTGTCTCTCCATTTGTTCTTCCAACAGCTCGTCATTGTTATCTGCTACTTTGCCAATAACTTGCCTCAGGACTGCAAGTCTAGAAATCCGTGTTCCAGTTCTGCTGTTCTGCTCTTTGCTTAGCCTTAGGACCCTAGGCAAGTGTATCTCTGAACCTCCATTTCCTCATCTCTAAAATCTGGTTACTAGAGCAGTTAATCCTGTAATTCTCTTCCAATAATATTTAACACGGTAAAAAGGAAAACAAAGGTGTGACTCATTCCAGGAACAAAGTGTCTAATCTAGTACTGTCCAAGAGAAATATAAGGTGATCCACATATGCAACTTAAAATTCTCTATTAATGGCCACATTAAAAAGAAAACAATGGGATTAATTTTGCTATTTTATTTAACCCAATAAATACAAAGTATTATTTCAGCATGTGATCATATATGTATACACATATGTATGTATATATTTAAACATGTATATACGTATATTTTTACACACATGATTACATGATCTATTTAATATATGACCTGTTTATGTTAATTTTTGTACTAAGGATTTAAGATCTTAGAGCACACTTAAATTTGGGATATTTCAAAAGCCACATGTGGCTAGTGGTTACCATATTGGACAGTAAATTCCAATGTTAAAAAAAAAAGAACAAATACAACTATATCTCTTAAATATTTGTCAATTTTAACTAAATTTTTTAAATAAAAAATTGCCCAAGGTAACTCTCCAAAAAATAAGTAAACAACAAAACTTGGATTGTCCATAGGCAGTAGAATTTTTCTAAATAAATATGATTTCTTATAAAGGGAATAATCACTAATAAGCAAATCTGTTTATCACTGTGTGGCATAAAATGGGAAGACCCAAGTGCAGAAAGAGATACTGTCCTATTAACTTCCCTACTGTAGATGGTAAGTAGTGTGTGCTCTTTGTTTACAAGTGCTTCAGCTACATGGTTAGTGATACTGACAATCTACCGAATCAGATATTCTAAGCAATAGAAAGATACTACCTATACTGTATAGAAATATACCATTTAAACTAAATCTTTTATTTTGTCATTTGCTTTATTTCTTAATTTCATTTATGTTTTAAATGGAAATATTTGAATTTCAGGGATAATGACATGTCTATTTATATATAGCATACTTTAGCTGATCCCATTTTTTTCTGGTTTAATTGGACTTGATAAATGTTTATCAAGTTAAAAATACATTGAAGTGTAGAAAAATATTTTGTTTATAGAGATCAAAGATGTTGATCTTTGCAGCTTCTTGTATCTCACATTATCTGGATTTTTTTTTTCTTCAGTTTGAGATATTTCCTCAAATAGATAGTAACAACAATGAATATAATGTTAACCAAATTCTATTTACCTTTACTAAATGCTAGGGACAGTGATAAGAGTATTATATATTTTAAATAATAGAATCTAACTTGGATCTGTATGTATTATAAAACTAACTCAAAAGCAGACAGATATTCAGGAATACCTACTGAATGTTTTCCAGACCCTTTTTAAAGTGAAAGAAATATTTTAAAAATCTTTTTCTATGATGGACCCTTTACCAAGTGAAAAATATACACATTAAAAAATAGTCAAACATAGTTCTTCACCTTATGAGAGAGCTCACCATTCAGTGGATGAAACAGATGCTTAAGTAATTCCAAGACTATATTATAAAATGCTTCTATAGAAGATTTGGAACAGAAAGGAAGGTTAAGTCTTCCAAGGGACAGTAAAAACACAGGAAAGGTAGCTTTCTAGGTGAATTTAAAAGAAATTGAACCTTTCCATGTATGAATGTCGCAAACCAAGGGGACACAGAAATGGGAGAGCATATAACGAGCTCTTTTTCAAGTAGCCTGTGAGCTTAAGAATTAGCACATAGTGGGAAGTGGCAGAATCTAAGAGTGGAAGGATGCATATATGTTTGTCCCATATAGAAATTGGCCTTTGACTTTGCAATGGGAAGTGATTAGAGGTTTTTAAGTAAAGAAGTTAAAATCAGATTTGACTTGTACAACAATAATTATAGCATCAAAATGGTGGATGATTTGGGGAAGCAGGACTCTAATTATAGGCCACGGCAGTATACGAGGGTACAGATAACAAGGGTCCAAGCAAGCTTGGAGGGCTAGATGTGAGGGAGGAAAAGATTTCAACCTCATTTCTAAGGCAGATTCCACAGGGTCTGTTAAAAGTAGCTGATGAAAGGGAGACATCCAGGATAGCCCAAGAAGCTCTAGCCAGGTGAATTCTGGTATTATTAAATATTAAAACTTCCCTGGACTTAATCTAATCATTTTTGCTGGCTTCAAAGACACTTTCAGGATTTAGTAATATTCCCTGTCAGTTATTTGAGCAGTAGTTTATTGTAATGCTGTGGAAAATACACTGAAGAGGGAGTAAGAAGAACTATTTAATACACTGCCTCTGCAAATGATGAGTGAGATTGTTCACTCTGAGAAGATCAAAGACAAGTGTAAGGATCAAGCCTATGAACAGTCTTTGGCTATGGAGAAGTCACGTAATTTCCCAAAGTCTGATTCTTCCTTGTAGTCTGAT
>RJWK010002208.1:40976-72450 GCA_004363435.1 Platanista minor
ACAGGAAAATTAGTAATTAAGTACATGTGTGTTTTAAAAATCAGTCTCAGTAAGTATTCTGGAGGGAACACCTTGAAATCATCCTAAATGTTCCAGAAAATGGAAAAATTACTTAGGAATTTTTCTTTAATTAATTAACTAATTAATTGTTCTTATACAGCAGGTTCTTATTAGTGATCCATTTTATACACATCAGTGTATACATGTCAACCCCAATCGCCCAATTCATCACACCCCCACCCCTGCCCCCCACTTTCCCCCCTTGGTGTCCGTACGTTTGTTCTCTACATCTGTGTCTCTATTTCTGCCCTGCAAACTGGTTCATCTGTACCATTTCTCTAGGTTCCACGTATATACGTTAATATACGATATTTGTTTTTCTCTTTCTGACTTACTTCACTCTGTATAACAGTCTCTAGATCCATCCACGTCTCTACAAATGACCCAATTTCGTTCCTTTTTGTGGCTGAATAATATTCCATTGTATATATGTACCACTTCTTTATCCATTCATCTGTCGATGGGCATTTAGGTTGCTTCCATGTCCTGGCTATTGTAAATAGGGCTGCAGTGAACATTGGGGTGCATGTGTCTTTCTGAATTATGGTTTTCTCAGTGTATATGCCCAGTAGTGGGATTGCTGGGTCATGTGGTAGTTCTATTTCTAGTTTTTTAAGGAACCTCCATACTGTTCTCCATAGTGGCTGTATCAGTTTACATTCCACCGACAGTGCAAGAGGGTTCCCTTTTCTCCACACCCTCTCCAGCATTTGTCGTTTGTAGATTTTCTGATGATGCTCCTTCTAACTGGTGTGAGGTGATACCTCACTGTAGTTTTGATTTGCATTTATCTAATAATTAGTGATGTTGAGCAGGTTTTCATGTGCTTCTTGGCCATCTGTATGTCTTCTTTGGAGAAATATCTATTTAGGTCTTCTGCCCATATTTGGATTGGGTTGTTTGTTTTTTTAATATTGAGCTGCATGAGCTGTTGATATACTTTGGAGATTAAACCTTTGTCCGTTGATTCGTTTGCAAATATTTTCTCCCATTCTGAGGGCTGTCTTTTCGTCTTGTTTATGGTTTTCTTTGCTGTGCACAAGCTTTTAAGTTTCAGTAGGTCCCATTTGTTTATTTTTGTTTTTGTTTCCATTACCCTAGGGGGTGGATCAAGAAAGATCTTGCTGTGATTTATGTCAAAGAGTGTTCTTCCTATGTTTCCCTCTAAGAGTTTTATAGTGTCTGGTCTTACATTTAGGTCTCTAATCCATTTTGAGTTTATTTTTGTGTATGGTATTAGGGAGTGTTCTAATTTTATTCTTTTACATGTAGCTGCCCAGTTTTCCCAGCACCACTTATTGAAGGGACTGTCTTTTCTCCATTGTATATCCTTGCCTCCTTTGTCATAGATTAGTTGACCGTAGGTGCGTGGGTTTATCTCTGGGCTGTCTATCTTGTTCCATTGATCTATGTTTCTGTTTTTGTGCCAGTATCATATTGTCTTGATTACTGTAGCTTTGTAGTGTAGTCTGAAGTCAGGGAGTCTGATTCCTCCAGCTCCGTTTTTTTCCCTGAAGATGGCTTTGGCTATATGGGGTTTTTTGTGTCTCCATACAAATTTTAAGATTTTTTGTTCTAGTTCTGTTAAAAATGCCATTGGTAATTTGATAGGGATTGCATTGAATCTGTAGATTGCTTTGGGTACTGTAGTCATTTTCACAATATTGATTCTTCCAATCCAAGAACATGGTATATCTCTCCATCTGTTGGTATCATCTTTAATTTCTTTCATCAGTGTCATAGTTTTCTGCATACAGATCTTTTGTCTCCCTAGGTAAGTTTATTCGTAGGTATTTTATTCTTTTTGTTGCTGTGGTAAATGGGAATGTTTCCTTAATTTCTATTTCAGATTTTTCATCATTAGTGTATAGGAATGCAAGGGATTTCTGCGCATTAATTTTGTATCCTGCAACTTTACCAAATGCATTGATTAGCTCTACTAGTTTTCTGCTGGCATCTTTAGGACTTTCTATGGATAGTATCATGTCATCTGCAAACAGTGACAGTTTTACTTCTTCTTTTCCAATTTGTATTCCGTTTATTTCTTTTTCTCCTCTGATTGCCATGGCTAGGACTTCCAAATCTGTGTTGAATAATAGTGGTGAGAGTGGACATCCTTGTCTTGTTCCTGATCTTAGAGGAAATGCTTTCAGTTTTTCTCCATTGAGAATGATGTTTGCTGTGGGTTTGTCGTATATGGCCTTTATTATGCTCAGGTAGGTTCCCTCTATGCCCACTTTCTGGAGAGTTTTATCATAAATTGGTGTTGAATTTTATCAGAAGCTTTTTCTGCATCTCTGGAGTTGATCATATTGTTTTTATTCTTCAATTTGTTAATATGGTGTATCACATTGATTGATTTGCATTTATTGAAGAATCTTTGCATCCCTGAGATAAATCCCACTTGATCATGGTGTATGATCCTTTCAATGTGTTGTTGGATTCTGTTTGCTAGTGTTTTGTTGGGGATTTTTGCATCTGTATTCATCAGTGATATTGGTCTGTAGTTTTCTTTTTTTGTAGTACCTTTGTCAGGTTTTGGTATCAGGGTGGCCTCATAGAATGACGTTGGGAGTGTTCCTTCCTCTTCGGTTTTTTGGAAGAGTTTGAGAAGGTTGGGTGTTAGCTCTTCTCTAAATGTTTGATAGAATTCGCCTGTGAAGCCATCTGGTCCTGGACTTTCGTTTGTTGGAAGATTTTTAGTCACAGTTTCAATTTCACTTCTTGTGATTGGTCTGTTCATATTTTCTATTTCTCCCTGGTTCGGTCTTGGAAGGTTGTACCTTTCTAAGAATTTGTCGATTGCTTCCAGGTTGTTCATTTTATTGGCATAGAGTTGCTTGTAGTAATATCTTAGGATGCTTTGTATTTCTGTGGTGTCTGTTGTAACGTCTCCTTTTTCATTTCTAATTTTATTGATTTGAGTCCTCTCCCTCTTTTTCTTGATGACTCTGTCTAATGGTTTATCAATTTTGTTTATCTTCTCAAAGAAGCAGCTTTTAGTTTTATTGATCTTTGCTCTTGTTTTCTTTGTTTCTATTTCATTTATTTCTGCTCTGATCTTTATGATTTCTTTTCTTCTGCTAACTTTGGGTTTTGTTTGTTCTTCTTTCTCTAGTTCCTTTAGGTATATGGTTAGATTGGTTTTTTGAGAGTTTTCTTGTTGCTTGAGGTAGGCTTGTATAGCTATAAACTTCCCTCTTAGAACTGTTTTTGCTGCATCCCACAGGTTTTGAATTGTCATTTGTCGCTAAGTATTTTTTAATTTCCTCTTTGATTTCTTCAGTGACCTCTTGGTTATTTAGTAACATATTGTTTAGCCTCCATGAGTTTGTGTTTCTATGTTTTTCTTCCCTGTAACTGATTTCTAATCTCATAGTGTTGTAGTCAGAAAAGTTGCTTGATATAATTTCAATTTTCCTAAACTTACTAAGGCTTGATTTGTGACCCAAGATACGATCCATCCTGGAGAATGTTCTGGGTGCACTTGAGAAGAAAGTGTAATCTGCTTTTTTTGGATGGAATGTCCTATAAATATCCATTAAATCTATCTGGTTTATTGTGTCATTTAAAGCTTGTGTTTCCTTATTAATTTTCTGTCTGGATGATCTGTCCATGGGTGTAACTGAGGTGTTAAAGTCCCCCACTATTGTTGTGTTACCATCATTTTCCTCTTTTATAGCTGTTAACATTTGCCTTATGTATTGAGGTGCTCCTGTGTTGGGTTAATATATATTTAAAATTGTTATATCTTCTTCTTGGATTGATCCGTTGACCATTATGTAGTGTCCTTCCTTGTCTCTTGTAACATTTATTTTAAAGTCTATTTTAACTGATATGAGTATTGCTACTCCAGCTTTCTTTTGGTTTCCATTTTCATGGAATATCTTTTCCATCCCCTCAGTTTCAGTCTGTATGTGACCCTAGGTCTGAAGTGGGTCACATGTAGACAGCATACATATGGGTCTTGTTGTGGTATTCATTCAGCGAGCCTGTATACTCTGGCTGGAGCATTTAATCCATTCACATTTAAGGTAATTATTGATATGTATGTTCCTATTACCATTTTCTAAATTGTTTTGGGTTTGTTTTTATAGGTCCTTTTCTTCTCTTGTGTTTCCCACTTAGAGAAGTTCCTTTAGCATTTGTTGTAGAGCTGGTTTGGTGGTGGTGAATTCTCTTAGGTTTTGCTTGTCTGTCAGGCTTTTGATTTCTCCTTCGAATCTGTATGAGATCCTTGCTGGGTAGAGTAATCTTGGTTGTCGGTTCTTCCCTTTCATCAGTTTAAGTATATCATGCCACTCCCTTCTGGCTTGTAGAGTTTCTGCTGCGAAATCAGCTGTTGACCTTATGGGAGTTCCCTTATATGTTATTTGTTGTTTTTCCCTTGCTGCTTTCAGTAATTTTTCTTTATCTTTAATTTTTGCCAATTTGATTATTATGTGTCTCGGCGTGTTTCTCCTTCGGTTTATTCTGTGTGCGACTCACTGCGCTTCCTGGACCTGGGTGGCTATTTCCTTTCCCATTTAGGGAAGTTTTCGACTGTAATCTCTTCAGATATTTTCTTGGGTCCTTTCTCTTTCTCTTCTCCTTCTGGGACCCCTATAATGAGAATGTTTTGGCATTTAGTGTTGCCCCAGAGGTCTCTTAGGGTGTCTTCATTTCTTTTCATTCCTTTTTCTTTATTCTGTTTTGCAGCAGTGAATTCCACCATTCTGTCTTCCAGGTCACTTATCCATTCTTCTGCCTCAGTTATTCTGCTATTGATTCCTTCTAGTGTATTTTTCTTCTCAGTTATTGTATTGTTCATCTCTGTTTGTTCTTTAATTCTTCTAGATCTTTGTTAAAAACTTCTTGCATCTTCTCAATCTTAGCCTCCATTTTTTTCCCAAGTTCTGGATCATCTTCACTATCAGTATTCTGAATTCTGCTTCTGGAAGGTTGCCTATCTCCACTTCATTTAGTTGTTTTCCTGGGGTTTTATCTTGTTCCTTCATCTGGTACATAGCCCTCTGCCTTTTCATGTTGTCTATCTTTCTGTGAATGTGGTTTTTGTTCCACAGGCTGCAGGATTGTAGTCCTTCTTGCTTCTGCTGTCTGCTACTACTTAGGATTTTAATGAGATTAGGGAACATTAAAAAAAAAAAAAAAAGCTGTATGTGCTTTTTCTCATATCGTTCCCCACAAAAAAAGAAAAGTTTAGTGACATCAAATGACTATCTAAAACTATCCTTTTCAAATCTTCTCTTCCAAAAAGGTAGTTAAATGGTCAGGTTAAGCAACTTCACAAGTTGTCAAATCTCTCTTTGTTGTAATATGTCATCACTGTGTTCCTAATGATGTATTCTATTACACTTTGGGTTGGAAGCAACCAGTTATCGGACCCCTGACCCTTTGGAGTTGTGGGAATATAGACCGGAGGCTTCAATTGAGAGTCATTTGCCTTCCAGGAAACTTCTGGCAATTTGGGGTTGCCATGACTGGGGATTAGTGCTGGCATCTAGTAGATAGAGGCCAGGGGTGCTGCAAAAAGGTTACAGTGCATAAGGGAGGCCCTCCCCACCACCACCTGAAAACTCTCTGGTCTAAAATGTCAGCAGTGCTGAGGCTGAGAATTTCTGATATACACCGTGTGTGAAGCTCCTTCTGAGTTTCAAAGTGGCACTGTTGTAAGTTAAAGGGAGTTGTTTAATATTTTAAATTAAAACATCATCATGAAGGAAGCACCCTGTGACCTTCCAATGGAAGATGGGAATAGAAAGTCTACGTTACCTCATTTTCTGTCTCAGTAAGCGTGCGTTTCCCTGCTTGTAGGACCAGTTCTCTTTGAGGTCCTTCATATGCCACTTAGCATTTTACCTGGTAAATTGCTTTTAAAAAATATCCAAGGTGTAGTTGTAATACCAGGGAAAATGGGCCACATAGATTGGTGTGGCATTCCACTTGACAGCCATCCCCTCAAGCATGGTCTGTTTATATATCTATTTGCTTGGGAGAGCAAACTTAACTTTAGAGCTAGGGTCACAAGTTTAATGCATAAGGCATGATATTCAGCACCAAGTCCAGGCTCTTTCACAACAGTTCAAAACTAATTGCTGCCTCAAACTCCCCCAGGGAGCCCCAAAAGTTGCCCCAAGTGCCCTGGGTTATTTCCTAGGACCCCTCTCACCACTATGCACCCAGTACCACAACAAGGGGTGAACTTGTAGCAGAGCATGGAGCCCCAGGACACTGCATCTAGGTGTAAAATCAGGGCCTGCGGTAATTCCCAGTGCTTTGGCCCCAAGCCACACCTGCTGTTAAATATGCATCAGTTCAGGTAAAGTAAATGGGTGAAGTGGCCCAGGTGTAAGATGCTTTAGGGCTGATGCCACTGAGCCTGACTGAAGAGTAAACACTCGGGAGTGGTGGGGACAATGGGGCACAGAAAGCACACGCCACTGTGTGCTAGATCCAGCAGATGGTCGCCATGTGGGAATGCAGGCCCAGAGTTGCCAGCTTTTTCAAGAGAAGCAGTGAAATCTAATGATTTTTAAACATTGGCAATTAATTCAAATGTAAAACACTATTCAACCTCCACTGCAGCCTATATAATCTCTTCTGGGGATAACCCATGGGC
Organism: Platanista minor; assembly: GCA_004363435.1. NCBI lineage: Eukaryota > Metazoa > Chordata > Mammalia > Artiodactyla > Platanistidae > Platanista > Platanista minor. Next base: position 47,656 of record RJWK010002208.1, read on the forward strand.
CAGCGGTTTGCAAATTCTGCTTTAGAAGGATGGGGAGAGGAATGTCTTGAGTCCCAGTTCCAACATGGAATCATTTCTCCAAGTACAAGCCTCGTCTCGCCAACACTGAAGAGGGTTTCGGAAACAGCATTGCAGTTGAGTGCAAACTGCTGCTGGTATTTGAGACGACAGCGGGCCTGCCTGTTAAAGAGCCAGACAGTTGACACTTGTGGTTGTGTCTTTTAAGGCCCCAAGGTCCCATATCCATGTGACCAAAGAAGAGAGAGGCTCCATGTACTCACGTGTCAAGTTTGCAGGAAAACGTTCCCTATAGGTGGTTTAAATATGAGCTTCATGTTATGCTCAGGTTGGTATGGAATTCAGGGAATATATTTATGATTTGACCCGAGGAAATGCGTCAAGTGAAAAACATGCTGAATACTCTTTTCTGAGTAGATGTTACTAATGAAAATGCATCAAGAAGCCATTTCAAATGAATCCAGGTACAGGTGACAGAAAATTTCACTTAATGTTCAAGTCTGGAAGAATGAAACCGTTCTATATAACTCTGCTCCCAAATAATTGATCCCCCAAAGAGCCTCCCTGTTTTGCTTTTTATCAATAGCTCTACCAACTTTTTGAAAATTGGGGGACATTTGGGTCACTTAAGCACGTATTTGCTGCCCCCTCCCTAATTTTAGGGTCCTTATCCCGAAGTAATAATTTGTGCAATAACAGGGTTGAGAACAAATATTTCACGGAAAACACTGAAAAAGAAGAGCATCGAGCTTTCAATATAGGGTCAAATTGTAGAAGTCTCTGTTATGACGAAGGGACTGTGAGGGGTCAGGGAAACTACCTGGAAGGCAGGCAGCATGCAGTGGAGCTCACAATGAATCATTCCCCCTAACCAGCTGTGAAAATCCATAAAAGGTACACAAGGTGGGGAGAAGGTTCGAATCAACAAGGGCACATCGTTCACAGCAACCATCACGTCATGAGCGTTTACTCCTAGAAGGTTCTTGAGAAGAAATAACCTTCAGCTGTTTCCTGTTCCAGCAGAGGAAATTGAAGCCTAGAAAGTGATACCCCGGAAGCTCCCAAAGTCACAGAGCTTGTTTTCTGCTGACTGTTCATTGTATTTCCCTCTGCTGCCATTCCTGCTGCCATATTTCTTGTGGCCATTTCATATGATTGGGATAAGAAAATGTGAGAAGAAACCCACAGATGGTGTGTGTGTGTGTGTGTGTGTGTGTGTGCACGTGTGTGTGCACACATACACATACTGTTTATTGGTGACTCTGTTCACATGTTCAAGGAAAAGGAAGTTGCACCCAAGAAGTAAAATGAGATTTTAGTATTCTAGTAATTCTCAACCCTCTCTCATGTTGAATGAGTCAAAAGCTGTTAATATCTCACAGTAACCCATATTGGTTCTGAGGAACTGAAGGTTTTCAAGAGGAAGGAAGGAGCATTTTCTGAGAGCCTGTTATGTGCTTTCTCTTAGCATACATTATTTAATTGTAATCCCACAGAAGTCTGAGCTTGGGACTCAGAGAAGTGAAGTCGCTTTCATAAAGCTGTCATCACTGGCCCAGCTGGCAGTAGGGTATAGTGGATAGAGCACCCCTCCTGAGCCCACTGCTTGTGGTGTGAGCCGCAGGCTCCAGCACTCCCAAGATGGAAAACTTTGACCTACTTAATTCAGTATCTAAGTGTGCGTTCCCTCACCAGCAAAACTGGACTAATAATTCTTCTCACATCATTTGTAATATGGGGATAAAAAACTCATTGTTGTAACTCTTAAGGTTGTTTGGAAGATTCAGTGAAAAATATCCGTGTAAAACACTTGGCTCATGTTGGGCTATAGGGGAAATATTCGCCATTATTATTGTTACCATTACTCCTGCGGTTTCAGGGTGTGTGCGTTTCTCACTGTAGCACACGTTTTCTCTACACCTCTAATCGTAGTTGACCACCTTCCGTGTTACACTGATGTGGTAAAATTCTGTAATGAAGATTTCCATTTTTCAAGGATCAACAGACATTTTAGTAATAGTTTATATTCATAATGGGTTTCTAATGAAGAAAGTGTTAACAACGCTCAGTTGAAAATCAGGCTGAATGATTGAACCCAGAATACCTGAATCCCGCCTACCCTTTTACTCATCATGGACACCTTGACCACTTTCCTAATGCGATGCATGCAGCTTAAGTCTTTTGTTTATTGATTGGCCAAATATATGCAGGACCCATGTATGCTACTTCATCCTTGGCTTTTCTGAGGGAAGCTGTTACCATGGTAACAAAGGCATCCTTTGACTCCCATTTCTACACAGAGTTTTAGAAATGCTTCTTAAAAAATACTCTGACAATATTTAATGTCGAATCTAAAGTAATTTTTCTCATTGTTCGGGGAGCAAAATTGATTTTCTCTGGGCAAAGTTTGTTTGGCTGCCCACATGTACTGTTTATAGTAATGTGTTCCACCAAATTTCTTTAAAAGCCAGTTAAATGTATTTTGTCTTTACTTCTAATCTAATTTCATCATTTGGAAGTGCCTCTTGCTGCACTGTGCCTATTTTGATTTGGAAACAGTGCACATTCCATCTTTACTGTGTCAGGGTAAGGTGGAGGGGAACAGAATGAGTCATTTGATTTCTTATATCAGAGGTCAGTATGTGTGGGGAGGGAGAGAGAACACATGCTTGGGGATGTTCAGGAGTCTGTGGCTTATTCTAAAACTGAGATTTTCAGGTGGCAGCTGGTGCCTGGTTTATGATTCCAGTGGTTCAAAACCCTTTCTTTCCCAAGAGGCATCTGTTTTAATTTTTTTGAAAATTAAAAATAACGTTCGTTGTTCTCATTACCAGAATAATGCATGATCATTTCAGAAGATTCAGAAAATGTAGATAAACAAAAGAAAGATGCCCAGAATCCCACATTCTAGAGATAAACCACTGTTACTGTCTGGGTGTACCCTTCCAGAGTTTTATGTGTTTATACATATATTTTATTTCACAAGACAAGACCAAGACCAGACCTATGTATTATTCTGTTACGTGCTTTTTTTCATTTACGTACTAGTGTGCTAGTACTGCTGACATGTTGAAAGATCGCTTCTAAAGCACTCTGTTTAATGGCTGCAAAGTTGTAAGATATTTGAAGATATTGGTAAATTGAATTAATATTCATTTGTTGGATATTTAGGTGGCTATCTAGAGTTTTCCTTAATTTAAGCAGAATAGTAATGAATTTCTGGATATGTTAACCGTTATACACACTTTCTATATACATTTAAATGAGAAAGAATAAAGGTAGATTTGTATGCCTTGCTGGGAAGGAAAGGATGTGAGGATGGGGTGAGGTTGAAGTGACTCTTCAGTATGTCTCTACTGTCCCTTCATGGGAGGACATCCAGACACCCCTGAGAGTGTCTGCATTGAGGAGTCATTGCAATGAACTTGGCATCAGCTCATCCTCTGTGATCCTGAGCCATTCAAATGCTGGACCCTAGCTTCAGTTTCTTAGGATCTTGGAAGAATTTTAGCTTCTTTCTTTTATTTATTCCACAAACATTTATTGAGAATCAATTGTATCCTAGTACTCTGCTGTTCTCTGTGAATTACACCACCTACCCATACTTCATCTCTGACCCCGCCATGTACACAAGCATTTACATTACGGGATGTTGTAAAACAGCATGGACTTTCACTTCTGAGAGTCAGGGGTCTGAATCCCAAGTCTCCTACTTAATAGTCAATTAATATTTCTGAGATTCAGCTTTTTCATCGTTAAAGTGGTGAAAATAAAACTTACTTCAAGTGTTCTCCTGCCCCCAGATTTCATTGACTTAATCGTGGAAAGGGCTAGGTGTGTGTGTGGCATACAGTAAGGTAATGGCAATGGTGGTGCAAATAGCAGTGGGAAATCATGGGAAAGGGAGGTGCTCATACTTCCTAGGGGCATCCGGAAGGCATCTCACTTCCAGTTCTGTGCTTAATAGACTAAGCACAGAGCTGCAAGTTTAAAATTCCGTGTCTGAGTGCCAGCTCTCCATGACTCACTGCCTGACCTTGGGTTAACCGCTTAATCTCTCTCTGCCTTTGTTTTTCTCTCCATAATATGAGCATAATAACTCTTACCCACCTCACTAGGGCAAGGATGATTAATCAGTGTTTATAAAACTCAATAAATCCTTTGGGTATGAAGTGCAGTGAGATTGGAAAGCATTATTACTATTAGCTGCTTTCTTAATATCCAAACCAGCATGCCAGGGACTGCTGAATGGAGTACCATAGACTTATACCCTCATCCTATGTCATTGTCAAGAATCTTAGTTTCTTTAGCTGACCCTGAAGATATCATTTTTTCTACCACTGTAATGTTCACTCTTCAACACGGAGCAGTCAATGTCCTGCTTATACCCAAGTGTCCACAGCTACCCACACCCATAAACGATGTTTATTCCTTTAACAAATACTTATTGAACAGTTGGAAGGTGCTGCAGTGGATACTGGAGGTACAAGGAAGGATGTATAAAGATCAATATGGCACTTACCGTCAAGGTATTTAGTATCTGGCGAATGACCTAGACTGGTTACCTGCAGTCCTGTTGTAGCCCAAGTGCTCTGATGGAAAATATATAGGACCCTGATACATACATACATGCACAGTCACCAAAGTCTTCCCGCTACAAGTGATATCTAAATGAAAACTGAGAGAGAGGCAGCCTTATAGCTGTGGAAATATAGGGGAAATGGAAGAGAAAAAGGACAGAATTCTCTAAGAAGGAAAAATAATATCAGTGCCTCACAATGAGAGTGACAAGCTCTATTAAGGAAATTGAAAGGAGTTTCTTAGGATTGAAGCTAAAAGAAGGGGAAATGTTGTATAAAAGGGTACTTCCAAGACAATCTAGTTCCATCTTTTGGTCAGGCTAGCCTGTTGCCCTCATCATCGGTACCCTTCATTTAATGTACCTCCTAGCCTGGCTACCTGACTCCTCTTCAGCCTGAATAGCTGAAGTGACTGCTTCCTCAACAATCTCCTGGGCCTTTAACCTCTTGTGCTTTTTTTTAAGTAGTGCTACTAATAAGCACTTTTTTTTGAGGGAGAGGTCTGACTCCTTGCTATTGTCCAATCCCTTTCTGACTTTTCTTGTAGCTATTGCTTTTTCTTTAGTATAGCTGTCAGTTTCAGGGACGACATTGGTGTGAATTGGAAGCCCAAATGTTAAAAATTGAAACTCTATACATATAAAACGAAAGGACTAAAAAGAGAGAGAGGCATATCTGGGAAGAGTTAAGTTGAATGTCACTATGGTATTCCTGTGTATAACTATGCAAAGAATATGCATGATTTAGTTTTCTTTTATACAATGCATATTGTACATTAATTCTGCAAGCATACAATAGCAAGTCCTGAAAATAGCACCAGTTAAGTATATATATCAAAACCTAAATGACATAATGAAATCTTTCACAGGAGGTGAGAATCATACTGAAAGAACTAGACCCCACAAAGGAAGAAGAAAAAAGAAACTTGTCAATAATAAAAAACTTTAATCAACATCAGAGTTAATCACCTCATTTGGTAACTGACAGTTCAATGAAGTTTCTGTTTTAAAATCGTGGGCAAAGCAGACTGCCAGGTTTTATTTGTCATCCAGTATAAGCTGAGCTACAGTCCGAGATGGTGGAAAACCTTTCTTCTTGGGTTTTACCTTTTTAATCTCAAATGAAAACTGGCACTCCATCTGGATAATGTCCAACGTGACACATTTTGGGAGCCATCAGCTACCTATCCTTACAAATCAGAAACACTGATTAAATAATCAAGATTTCTGAAAAGCCTTGAGGGAGCTATACATTTTTTGCATCAGTAATTGCCATTCTGTTTGTAGCGCAAGATGTTTTTGAGCTCTGGATAAGAACTTGTGTTTGACATACTAGCACTGAGTATCTTATTTGTGGGTTAGCAGGAGTTTGACATTCTTTAGAAGTAATATTATAGCAAATATGGAAATTGCGAAATTTTAAAAATGTCTTTAATGAAATTTGTCACTAAGAAAATGAAACAAGGTTATATGTTTTTGAGGAGTAGAATAAAGGTAATGATTTTTTTGTCAAGCACCCATTTAAATAGAAGCTGTTATTGTTCTTCCGGATGGTATGTAATATACAAATATCTACATAATTATTAATCCTCTATACATAAATTAAAAGTCACCTCTCCTTTATAATAAATAGAAATGTAAAGATAGAAAATTCTGCCCGTGACCCGTAGTCAAACACACCTTTATGGTGATTTTAAATAACCACGTTCAAATTAGCAAGACACTGATTAGAATAATAACTGATTTCCCAGAATTGCATGTACGAAGGAGCAATTCTTTCATTAGAGATGTCAAAATTAGTCCAGAAAATATCAATGAACATTATTAATGTTACGTTCAGCTTTGGCCCTAGGCAAAATTGTCAATTTGGTGAAGTTATTCTTTGCCATTTCTCAACATCCCTTTGAAGGACTTTATTTATGCTGGATTCAATCATTTATTCATTCACCAATTTTTTTTTGAGAGCCAACTAGATGGCAGGCACAGTTCTCAGTGCTCGAGATATAGCAATTAAAAACTAGTCAAGCACCCTGTGTATGTGGAGTTTGCATCTAGAAACTGGGGTGAAATCAGGCTAAACTAAAAAACTGAAGTTAATAAAGAAGAAAATTCTCAATTATAGTAAATGCAGTGACAATCATCAATTAGAATGGCACATTAGGAATATCCAGGGCTACCTTCAGTCGAGTGGTCAGGGAAGACCTCTCTCATGAGCTGAGACCTTTGAGCCAACCATGGGAAAATGTCAGGGAGCACCAGTGCAAAGAGGAGGATTCTAACAAGTGCAAACCCCAAGGCTATAAAACTGAGATGGGGGCGTATTTGGAGTTTGATGGACAGGAAGATCTGTGTGACTGGAGTGAAAAGAACAGCAAGACAACAGTGTAAGATAAGGCAAGAAGAGTCAGACAGGGGCTTTTGGCTCGTGCAGGTTCTTAGAAGTCTTAATTGAAATTGTATTTTCAATCTGAAGGGAGCTCACTACAGCGTTTTAGTAGGTACATCTGTCTTCTTCGTTTTTAGAACTTTTGTTCCCTTGTTTTTGAGAATGTTCTACTGTTATAGCTCTCATAGTAGTCCCCTTTCCTAAGATGTTTTTTGATGTCTTCTAATAAAATGTACCTTTCAACTTTCTACTCTTTCAGGTACCTGCCAGGTAATTTTGTAAACTAATCTGATCAACCAATATGAATTAGAGTATTCATAGTAAATGTGGCTGACAATGATACCTCTCTAAGACAGCATTCTTTACAGCAGTCTGTATTATCTAGACCTCAAGGAGTAAATACTTTGGAAATTATGGCTATTTACTAGGGAAAAAATACATACAATTTAAGTAGCTGCTTTTTTCCCTCCTATGCAAAGAATATCCTTGATTGTGTGAAATCTTCAGATCAGTGGGCTGAATATCAGTAAGAATTATCACCCTTGGTTTTTATGATCATTATAATTTATTAAGCATATCTTATGTGACAGGCACTATATTAGATACTTTATATCCATATTTTCATTTGATTCTCACTTCTAATGCTATAAATTCCCAGTTTATAGATGAAAAAACTAAGGCTCAAAGACTTATCTGCCTTGTTCGATATTGTGGACCTGGAATGAGAACAAGGTGTGGAAATATAAAACGCATATAACAGCTGTTTGCTGAATAAATGCATGGTTGGTTTAAAAGAAAAAAACAACAAATAAAACAAACAAACAAAAACTCAGCCTGGAAGTTAATGGATAGAGCTGTGATTGCATTCAGCCCTTACTGACTTTGAAACCTACCCTCTATATAGCAATGCCTTCCTCATTTAGTCCGTGATGGGTTTGATTTTCTGAACCACAGCCCAGAGGAAAATGTATTCAAAGGCAAGAAGAAACACACCAGTGAGGCAAAGTCTTCAGTCAGTCACAAGATTCCCTCCCCTCCTTTTTTTCTGGTTCTTGGGGGCAATTTGCTATATCTCCTGGGGAAATCAGGGAGATTAAATGGCTAAAGTCTGATAATTCTGTTATTTTGACAGGACCAAAACTTGCCCATAGGTGTCTGCTGGGAACATACACACACATGCACACACATGCACAAATATATACACATTTATTGCAGATGGGAAAATGCAATGTGGAACACAGAAGGATCTAGGCTTTTGCCTCTGGTCAGTGTCTATAACCAGGCAAGCTTGTTTTTGGGTGATGTTCAATAACTTGCCCGTTACAAAGAAAATACCCCTGTGATGTCTAAGAATGTGATAAGAGTTATCTTCAAGGAATACAATTTTGTTCTTTGATTTTAGCGAGATCTACACATCTTTGTCAGAAGCTGAACAAGTGCCAGCGTCTTTAAAACAAACAAGTGTGTGGCTCTGATTCTTCCTTTTCAGAAATAATACTGAACCCTTGGGTAGGCACTGTCTTGAAGAGACGATGCTTCTATTTGTATTATAAACGTGAACTTAAGGATGTTAGAAGAGTTCCCCCCCACAAAAAAAACTGCTCTTGCAAAGCACTCATTCCATGGGTTACCATGTGGGAAGAAAATGTTCCTGGATCACACATGTTTAGAAAATAAAATGAATTATCTGACCTCTTAGAAGTTTGCAAAGACCATTATAAAAGGATCCAAGAGGTCCTTAAAAACAGATAAACAAGCAGCAACAACAACCTATATAACTGTGTTTACCCAGTGTATCCCAAACTCTTTTGGCCAGGAAAAAACCATGAAAAATCCATGGAATTAATGGTCCATGGAATATTCTTTGGGAAATGCCAGCCAAGGAACTTTAAGGGGTTCGTGATAGATTAAAAAGTAAAGTTCTTGTGTATGGATCTAGCTTTCATAACCTTAATGATTGTGGGGTGATTTATAAAATTTCAAGGGGAAACATCTTTGGGGTAATATATGCTATTCATACATGGAACTATTCCTTCTGACTTTGTAACTGTAGATAGTAAAACATGGCAGGTGGGAACACAGGCTGTTGGGTCAAGTCCTAAGACTACCATTTACAACTTACATGGCTTTTTGTGACTCATTCAAATTCTTTGAACCTGCCCTATAAATAGTACTTAGCTCAAAGGAAATTATGGAGATAATGTAAACAAAGCGCTTAGCATTATGTTGGGCAAATAGTAAGTGCTCAATAAGAGGCAACTGTTTTATCTTTTTTTTTCTGATGCTTCTCATGAGTTTGTGCAGAAACATTCATACTGTCTTCTAGAGCCCTCTTCTTGTCAGGGCATGCATTTGTAAGAAGGCCAAGTGGGTATTAACTATCTCATATAGAGACCTCATTAGTGGAATTCACAAACCAAAACCAGAGTTTTATGGATACAAAATGCAGAATGGTTTCTTGCAGTGTTACCCACTTCTTTAGCTCTAATATTCAGTTAAGTGGCACTTTAAAAAGCTATTAGCACAAAAATCACTCATATTAAAACTAGTCTTAACATTAAATATCAGCTTTTTATAAAAATCTGAGACTATCCTTTAGGCTGTTACTAAGCTTTGAATGCCCCCTGAAAAAACAAATGTGTATCGTAAAATAAAATCTACCAAAGAAACTTGCAGTGTGACATAATGGGTTAATGTTTATGCTAAGTTACAACTGCCAAACAGACATTTGCATTTGCCAGATTTGCAAGTCATTGGTAGAACTGCAAACAAGTGCTTCAAGTTATCCACAAAAAAATTTGCTGCTCACACCTCTGTAACCTACATTCATAAAGGAAAAACTCCTCTGTAAGTTTATAAAAAGATTTTGCTATGTATACACTTGAGTTAGTAATGACTTATATAGGATTCTATACTGTATTATTGGGCTTATTATTTATTTCGAAGGCAGAACGTGACAACAGTTCTTCATAATTGAGAATGACTATATATTTTAAACCTTGGTATTCCTCTGCTCCAATCTAGTGGTGTCCCATCTTATTCAGAAGAAAAACGAAAGTCCTTGAAATGGGCTCTAAGGCCCTCTGATCTCATCTGTCCTCACTGCTCCTCTCCACTTGCTCACGCTGCCCCAATCACACCATCCTTCTTGTTGTTCTGGGTGTGGCTCCCGACCTCGGGCCTTCATATTTTCTGTTCCTTCTGCCTCACATGCTCTTCCTCCAGATGCGCACCACATTGGCCGCCCAGTTCCTTTAGGTCTCTGCTCAAATGTCACTTCCCTCAGAAGCTCCTCACATCCCTCCCCCGCTTTATGTTTCTCCATAGCGCTTAGTTCTATCTGACGAAATAACACCTGCCCAGGAGACAATTTTGAAAGTTTCAGAAATTTTGTAGGTGGTTATTAAAACATTGTAAGCTTGAAATTGACCAGGGTGGGAATATTTACACCATGGTAACTGGCAAATGCTACCAATCAGAGCTTTTATATTTTCTGGTTTACCAGAATACCACAAAACATACTATGCATTTACTTATTTATGTGTTTACTTTCATCCACCCCTAGGGTATAAGCTTGAGGAGAGCAGGGGACTTGTTTGTTCACCACTGTCTATCTAGTGTCCTGGACAAGGTCTGATACAAAGTAGATGATTAGTAAATAGCTGTTGAATGAATAATTGGTGGGGATATCACATATTAGGATTTTTGTGACCTTTACTATTTGTGAAAAATGAGATTGGTTCTTTTATCCATTCACTAACTTAAACATTCAGTAAATATGTTTGAAAGCCCCTGTACCAGGTACTCACTCTGTTCTAAGACTTGGAGACATTTTAGTAGAGAATGGAGAAAAAGTTCCTGCCTCCATGAAGCATTCATTATGGTAGGGGAGAAAATACAGTGAACACAAACAAACCAAAAGAAAAAAAAGAAAAACAAATCCAATAAAAACAATAAGTTCAGATATTGGTATCTGTTAGGAAAAAAAAAGTTTAGATATTGGTAACTGTTAGTAAAAACAGACAAACAACAGCAACACCCAGAATGAGGTCATGGGTAGAGAGGGACTAGAGAAGGGGTTGATCTTTTACACAGAGAAGTCAGGTGAAGCCTTTCTGAAAGGTGATGTTTAAACTGGGATATGAATGATGAGATTGAGGCAGCAAACACAGATCTAAGAAAAGAGCATTCTAAACAGAGGGCACAGCAAAGTGCAAGGGCCCTGAACTGGGAATGAGCCTGGTGAGATTGAAGAATAGAATAAGAACCACTAATCTTGAAACATATTGGGTTAGGGAGAGAACGGTGGTGGCTGAGGTCAGAAAGGCAGGCGGGGCCAGATGACTCAGGGCCTTACAGGCCATAGGAAACCATTAGAAAGTGACATGAATTGATTGAAAGTTTACAAAGATCATTCTGACAATGGAGAATGTGAAGAGAGCAATTAGAGGCTCCTGTAGTGTTTCAGCACATATGCAATAGAAATATACAGTATAGAGGTGAATAGAATGGACCCCAATGGGTCTTGATCATTTTAGAGATGAATTTAACCAAAGCTTCCACAAGCATGAAATCTTTGGCTTTTCCATGCTGCTCAAGAGAGATTAAAAAAAAAAAAGAATATTTTTCAACTTTAATTTAAAGGTAATAGATAACCTTGATACCCAAATGAAATAAGAGAAGTATGAGAAAAACAAAATTGCAGCCCGACTCAATTAAGATTTTATATGCAAAAATCCTGAATAGATGAGCATGCCAAATAAAGAAATGTATAAGAAATATTTTGAGACCAGATAATAGTGGTGAGTGTGGAAAACCTTGTCTTGTTCCTGATCTTAGAGGAAATGCTTTCAGTTTTTCACCATTGAGAATGTTTGCTGTGGGTTTGTTGTATATGGCCTTTATTATGTTCAGGTAGGTTCCCTCTGTGCCCACTTTGTGGAGGGTTTTTATCATAAATGGCTGTTGAATTTTGTCAAAAGCTTTTTCTACATCTATTGAGATGATCATATGGTTTTTCTTCTTCAATTTGTAAATATGCTGAATCGCATTGATTGATTTGCCTATATTGAAGAATCCTGGCCTCCCTGGGATAAATCCCACTTGATCATGGTGTATGATCCTTTCAATGTGTTGTTGGATTCTGTTTGCTAGTATTTTGTTGAGGATTTTTACACCTATATTCATGAGTGATATTGGCCTGTAATTTTCTTTTTCTGTAGTATCTTTGTCTGGTTTGGGTATCAGGATGATAGTGGCCTTATAGAATGAGTTTGGGAGTGTTCCTTCCTCTGAAATTTTTGGAAGAGTTTGAGAAGGATGGGTGTTAGCTCTTCTCTAAATGTTTGATAGAATTTGCCTGTGAAGCCATCTGATCCTGGACTTTTGTGTGTTGGAAGATTTTTAATCACAGTTTCAATTTCATTACTTGTGATTGGTCTGTTCATATTTTCTGTGTCTTCCTGGTTCACTCTTGTAAGGTTATACCTTTCTAAGAATTTGTCCATTTCTTCCAGCTTGTCCATTTTATTGGCATAGAGTTGCTTGTAGTAGTCTCTTAGGATGCTTTGTATTACTGTGGCGTCTGTTGTAACTTCTCCTTTTTCATTTCTAATTTTATTGATTTGAGTCCTCTCCCTCTTTTTCTTGATGACTCTGTCTAATGGTTTATCAATTTTGTTTATCTTCTCAAAGAAGCATCTTTTAGTTTTGTTGATCTTTGCTATTGTTTTCTTTATTTCTATTTCATTTATTTCTGCTCTGATCTTTATGATTTCTTTCCTTCTGCTAACTTTGGGTTTTGTTTGTTCTTCTTTCTCTAGTGCCTTTAGGTGTAAGGTTAGATTGTTTTTTTGAGGTTTTTCTTGTTTCTTGAGGTAGGCTTGTATAGCTATAAACTTCCCTCTTAGAACTGCTTTTCCTGCATCCCATAGGTTTTGCATCACCGTATTTTCATTGTCATTTGTCTCTAGGTAATTTTCTTATTTCCTCTTTGATTTCTTCAGTGATCTCTTGGTTATTTAGTAACGTATTGTTTAGCCTCCATGTGTTTGTGTTTCTTACGTTTTTATTCCCTGTAATGGATTTCTAATCCTGTAGCACTGTGGTCAGAAAAGACGCTTGATATGATTTCAATTTTCTTAAATTTACTGAGGCTTGGTTTGTGACCCAAGATGTGATCTATCCTGGAGAATGTTCTGTGTGCACTTGAGAAGAAAGTGTAATCTGCTGTTTTGGGATGAAATGTCCTATAAATATCAATTAAATCTATCTGGTGTATTGTGCCATTTAAAGCTTATGTTTCTGTGTTAATTTTCTGTTTGGATGATCTGTCCATTGGTGTAAGTGAGGTGTTAATTTCCCCCACTGTTATTGTGTTGCTGTCAATTTCCTCTTTTGTAGTTGTTAGCAGTTGCCTTATGTATTGAGGTGCTCCTATATTGGGTGCATATATATTTATAATTGTTATATCTTCTTCTTGGATTGATCCCTTGATCATTATGTAGTGTCCTTCCTTGTCTCTTGTAACATTCTTTAGTTTAAAGTCTATTTTATCTGATATGAGTATTGCTACTCCAGCTTTCTTTTGATTTCCATTTGCATGGAATATCTTTTTCCATCCCCTCATTTTCATTCTGTATGTGTCCCTAGGTCTGAAGTGGATCTCTTGTAGACAGCATATATATTGGCCTTGTTTTTGTATCCATTCAGCCAGTCTTTGTCTTTTGGTTGGAGCATTTAATCCATTTACATTTAAGGTAATTATCGGTGTGTATGTTCCTATGACCATTTTCTTAATTTTGGGGGGTTTGGTATTGTAGGTCTTTTCCTTCTCTTGTGTTTCCTGCCTAGAGAAGTTCCTTTAGCATTTGTTTTAGAACTGGTTTGGTGGTGCTGAACTCTCTTAGCTTTTGCTTGTCTGTAAATGTTTTAATTTCTCTGTCAAATCTGAATGAGATTCTTGCTGGGCAGAGTAAACTTGGTTGTAGATTTTTCCCTTTCATCACTTTAAATATGTCCTGCCATTCCCTTCTGGCTTGCAGAGTTTCTGCTCAAAGATCAGCTGTTAACCTTTGGGAATTCCCTTGTATGTTATTTGTTGCTTTTCCCTTGCTGCTTTTAATATTTTCTCTTTGTATTTAATTTTTGATAGTTTGTTAATATGTGTCTTGACATATTTCTCCTTGGATTTTTCCTGTGTGGCACTCTCTTTGCTTCCTGGATTTGATTGACTCTTCCCTTTCTCATATTAGGGAAGTTTTCAACTATAATCCCTTCAAATATTTTCTCAGTCCCTTTCTCCCTTTCTTTTTCTCTTCTTCTTCTGGGACGCCTATTATTCGAATGTTGGTGCATTTAATGTCCCAGAGGTCTCTGAGACTGATCTCAATTCTTTTCATTCTTTTTTCTTTATTCTGCTCTGCAGTAATTATTTCCACTATTTTATCTTCCAGGTCATTTATCCGTTCTTCTCCCTCAGTTATTCTGCTATTGATTCCTTCCAGGCAGTTTTTACTTTCACTTACTGTATTGTTCATCATTGTTTGATTGCTCTTTAGTTCTTCCAGTTCCTTGTTAAAAGTTTCTTGTATTTTCTGCATTCTGTTTCCAAGATTTTGTGTCATCTTTACTATCATTACTCTGAATTCTTTTTCAGGTAGACTGCCTATTCCCTCTTCATTTGTTTGGTCTGGTGGGTTTTTACCTTGCTCCTTCATGTGCTGTGTGTTTCTCTGTCTTGTCATTTTACTTCACTTACTGTGTTTAGGGTCTCCTTTTTGCAGGCTGCTCATTTGTAGTTCCTGTTGTTTTTGGTGTCTGCCCCCAGTCGGTAAGGTTGGGTCAGTGAGTTGTGTAGGCTTTCTGGTGGAGGGGACTTGTACCTTTGTTCTGGTAGATGAGGCTTTATTTTGTCTTTCTAGTGGGCAGGGCCGTGTCCGGTGGTGTGTCTTGGAGTGTCTGTGAAATTACGATGATTTTAGGCAGCCTCTCTGCTAATGGGTGGGGTTGTGTTCCTGTCTTGCTAGTTGTTTGGAATGGGGTGTCCAGCACTGGAGCTTGCTGGTCGTTGAGTGGAGCTGGGTTTTAGCATTGCGACGGAGATCTCTGGTAGAGCTCTCGCCAATTGATACTACGTTGGGCCGGGAGGTCTGTGGTGTACCAGTGTCCTGAACTTGCCTCTCCCACCTTAGTGGTTCAGGCCTGGCACCTGGCCGGAGCACCAAGACCCTTTTGAGAAGCCTGAAGTCTTCTGCCAGTGATCAGTATGTGTTCTGTAGGAGTTGTTCCACATGTAGATGTATTTTTTTTTTTTTTTGTAGATGTATTTTTAATGTATTTGTGGGGAGGAAGGTGATATGCACGTCCTACTCTTCTGCCATCTTGAAGGTCTCCCCTAGAGGAATTCTTGACTCCTGTTTGCTTTAACACTTCACATCCAATCCATTTAAGTTTTCAAAATTTCTCCACAGTCTGGCCATGTTCCATCGTCTACATTGCTACTCTCCTGGTTCAAGGCATCGTCATCTCTTGCCAACATTATGATGACAGCTTCCTAATTGGTCCCCCTGCTTCTCTCATATTCTTACACAGCAGCCACATACATGATCCTTTAAAACCTCAGGTCTGATCATAGCTCAGAACCTTACAGTGGTTCTCTCATCTCCACTCCAACTTCTTCCTCCCTCACTCATTCGGGACCAGTCACACACTAGTCTCCTGTCTGTTCCTGAGACATGACCACCTTGCACCTACCTCATGGACTTTTGGTCTAGTTCTTTGCTTTGTCTGAAGTGCTTTATTCTTCGTGAAACCAGTTGGCTAACTCCCCTGGCAATTTCAAGTCTGATCAAATCTCCCCTCAGTGAGGACTAGTCTGACTACAATATTTTATACTGCAACTTGCACAATTCCCATTACTCTGCTCTATTTTTCTTTGCATTTTACACATCACCTTGCAACACAATATATATTTTACTTATTTTTCACATTCTTTATCTATACCCCTTCAAAAATGTAAACTCCAAAAGTGCAAGCATTTTTGTTTTGTTCATCGATGTTTCTCTAGCACATAGAAGATTGCCTAGTAATAGTGAATGTTCAGTCAGTGCTTTTTTGAATAAATGAATGAATGAAAATCAATAAAATAGAAAGCTGGAAAGTGGGCAAGTGCTACAAACAGACAATTAGTTGAGCGGAACACTCAAATGACCAGTCAACACAGAAAAAGCTGCTCTACATCGTAATAATTGGCAAAATGAAAAACTAAATGAAGATAGCATTTCCTTTTCATCTGACTGGCAAAACAAATTAAATCTGATAACACGAAGTGTTGGTGAGGATTTGTGGAAACAAGCAGTGATACAAAGTCTGGTTTGAATGTAAATTTCAACAATCATTCTGAAGTTCACTTTAGTAATACTGAATAAAATTATACAAACTCTTTGAACCACCACCATTACTTCTACATACTTTCCCCAAATAAACTCTCCCACATGGACAAGGAGATGTTGGCAGCACTGTTTATAATACTTAAAAAAGGGAAAACAATATAAATCGTTCAACAGGATAAACCAGTACTACATGTATTAACAAATTTAATGTGGAGTGTAAACAAATTAAAGAATATATACTGTCTGTAACCCTATTTGAATTTTTTAAAGAGACAAAATACAAGAGAATATATATATACATATAATATATGTGTATATGCATACATATGTGTATATAATTCAAAAATACAAAATACAGAAAAAGCATGGGAATGGCAATGTTGACTTCAGGAGGGTGACAACCTCTGGGGAGGGGGTAAGAGAAGGTTTGGGCGGTAAGGCTTTTAATGTTATCATTGATTAGTTTCTGTTAAAATATTTTAAGTAAGTATGATAACAATATTTACTTAATCTCAGTTGTGGTAGCCTTATATATTTTCTGTGATATAATGCTGAACTTAAAATTTTTTAAAATTAAGGTAACATTTTGGGAAGTAAGAGTAGAAAAGAGAGATAAAAAGAGAGATTGGTTGATAACAAGGGAACAGCGAGAAAAACATAAAATTCTGTTTGGAGTGGGGAGTTATAAGTGTATTTGTAAGCAGAAGAGAAGGGGCTCTGAAGAAAGGCAAAATAGACAATATAAAAGGTAAAAGAGTAAAATCATGATGACACATGAAGGATGTCAAAACAAGGGCACACAGGTAGCTGTTAGTTTTGACATGAGGGAGTCATATTTCTTCGACAAGCAGAAGGAGGAAGGTAATACTGGTTGAACTTTCAGAGTAATACTGAGATATAGAAGAGAAAGATAAAAAGAAATTAAACAAACTTAATGTTGTCAGCAAAGTTGAAGACAATCGTCTATCAAGACTAGTTCCAGTCAGTAAGGTACTCAAGGGTTTTGGTAATTTGAGAAGACCAGAGAAGATTTGAAACCTCTGCAGGTATTTAATAGTTTGTAACACACAAATGATAGTTACACAGACAAATATTTATTATACACAGATAATAGTTACCAAGCAGCCTTGTAAAAATAATTATGTTAGGAATTAGTGGGTTTCATGCTGTACCTGATGTTCTGACTTCATCCAGCAGTGTTCAGAAGCCAAGGAGTATAGAAAACGGATTGGGAGAGGGAAGGCTGACTCAGGGTTGAAAATCAACAGGATTGTTAAGTCAGAAAAGAAAAGAAGGGGAGCCAGGAATCTATGGTGTTTTTTTTTATTATTATTGAAGTATAATTTCTTTACAATATTGTGTTATTTCTGGTGTACCATGAAGTGAATCAGCTGTATGTATCAAGGCTGAGAAAAGAGGGAAGTGAGATCTTCCAAAATCTGATGAAAAGGGGAAATCATAAGAAGTTGGAGATGTGCAGATTATCATGAAGACAAAGTAATATTTTCAGCAAGATTGCAATGACAGGAGGAATAAAGAAGGGAGGTGAAGGTACACTGGAATTTTGGAGATTGTCATCTTAGACATTACGTAGTTGAGGATTAAATCATATGTTTAAAGCTGGGCAAAATGAGTGAAAATGGTCATTAAAATGTGGAAGAGTACTTTGAAATCCAAGTATTGGATGATATCACAAGTGTTATTGTTGAAATAGCCAATGGTGTTGGAAGTGATGAAGTGAGAAGAATGGCAAGATAGTTGTTGAATTATTCAGAAGAGAATATTACTATTAATTTAGGAACAAGGGTAAAGAGTGAATGCTAACTCCCTCTTGCAAGAGCACTGGAATCCCAGCTAACTGCTGAACAATCATTGATAGAAAGACTCTGGAACTCACCAAAAAAGATACCCCACATCCAAAGACAAAGGAGAAGCCAGAATGAGAATGGTAGGAGGGGAGCAATCACAATAAAATCAAATGCCATAACTGCTGTGTGGGTAACTCACAAACTAGAGCACACTTATACCACAGAAGTCCACCCACTGGAGTGAAGCTTCTGAGCCCCACGTCAGGCTTCCCAACCTGGAGGTCTGGCAACAGGAGGAGGAATTCCTAGAGAATCAGACTTTGAAGGCTAGTGGGATCTGATCGCAGGGCTTCGACAGGAATGGGGGAAACAGAGACTCCACTCTTGGAGGGCACACACAAAATAGTGTATGCATCAAGACGCAGGGGGAAGGAGCAGTGACCCCATTGGAGACTGAACCAGACCTACCTGCTAGTGATGGAGGGTCTCCTGCAGAGGTCGGGGGTGGCTGTGGCTCACTGTGGGGACAAGGACACTGGCAGCAGAAGTTCTGGGAAGTATTCCTTGGCATGAGCCCTCCCAGAGTCCACCATTAGGCACACCAAAGGGCCTGTAGGCTGCAGTGCTGGGTTGCCTTGGCCAAACAACAAACAGGGAGGGAACTCAGCCCCACCCATCAGCAGACAAGCATATTAAAGTTTTACTCAGCTCTGCCCACTGGAGCAACACCTAGCTCTACCCACCACCACTCCCTTCCATCAGGAAGCTTGCACAAGCCTCTTAGATAGCCTCAACCACCAGAAGGGCAGACAGCAGAAGCAAGAAGGACTACAATCCTGCAGCCTGTGGACCGAAAACCACATTCACAGAAAGAGAGACAAAATGAAAAGGCAGAGGACTATGTGTCCGATGAAGGAACAAGATAAAACCCCAGAAAAACAACGAAATACAGTGGAGATAGGCAACCTTCCGGAAAAAGAATTCAGAATAATGATAGTGAAGATGATCTAGGACCTCAGGAATAGAATGGAGGCAAAGATCGAGAAGATGCAAGAACTGTTTAACAAAGACCTAGAAGAATTAAAGAACAAACAAACAGAGATGAACAATACAATAACTGAAATGAAAAATGCAATAGAAGGAATCACGAGCAGAATAACTGAGGCAGAAGAACAGATAAGTAACCTCGAAGACAAAATGGTGGAATTCACTGCCACGGAACAGAATAAAGAAAAAGGAATGAAAAGAGATGAAGACAGCCTGAGAGACCTCTGGGACAACGTTAAATGCACCAACATTTGCATTTATAGGGGTCCCAGAAGGAGAAGAGAGAGAGAAAGGACCCAAGAAAGTATTTGAAGAGATTACAGTTGAAAACGTCCCTAACATGGGAAAGGAAATAGCCACCCAAGTCAAGGAAGTGCAGAGAGTCCCAGGCAGGATAAACCCAAGGAGAAACACAATGATTCACATAGTAATCAGACTGACAAAAAGTAAAGACAAAAATTATTAAAAGCAACAAGGGAAAAATAACACATAACAAACAAGGGAAATGCCATAAGGTTAACAGTTGATTTCTCAGCAGAAACCCTACAATCCAGAAGAGAGTGGCACGATATATTTAAAGTGATTAAATGGAAGAACCTACAACCAAGATTACTCTACCCAGCAAGGATCTCACTCAGATTCGATGGAGAAATCAAAAGCTTTACAGATAAGCAAAAGCTAAGAGAATTTGGCACCACCAAACCAGCTCTACCATAAATGCTAAAGGAACTTCTCTAAGTGGGAAACACGAGAGAAGGAAAGGACCTACAAACACAAACCCCAAACAATTAAGAAAATGGTAATAGGAACATACATATGGATAATTACCTTAAATGTGAATGGATTAAATGCTCCAGCCAGAGTACACAGGCTTGCTGAATGGATAATACAACAAGACCCTTATGTATGCTGTCTACATGCGACCCACTTCAGACCTAGGGTCACATACAGACTGATACTGAGGGGATGGCAAAAGATATTCCATGCAAATGGAAATCAAGAGAAAGCTGGAGTAGCAATACTCATATCAGATAAAATAGACTTTAAAGTAAAGAATGTTACAAGAGACAAGGAAGGACACTACATAATGGTCAACGGATTAATCCAAGAAGAAGATATAACAATTTTAAATATATATAAGTCCAACATAGGAGCACCTCAGTACATAAGGCAAAATGCTAACAGCTATAAAAGAGGGAATCGATGGTAACACAATAATAGTGAGGGACTTTAAAACGTCAGTTACACCCATGGACACATCATCCAAACAGAAAATTAATAAGGAAACACAAGCTTTAAAGGACACAATAAACCAGGTAGATCTAATTGATATTTATAGGACATTCCATCCAAAGAACAGCAGATTACACTTTCTTCTCAAGTGCATCCGGAACATTCTCCAGGATGGATCACATCTTCCATCACAAATCAAGCAAGCCTCAGTAAGTTTATGAAAATTGAAATTGTATCAAGCATCTTTTCTGACTAAAACGCTATGAGATTAGAAATCAATTACAGGGAAAAAACCATAGAAACACAAACTCATGGAGGCTAAACAATATGTTACTAAATAACCGAGAGGTCACTGAAGAAATCAAAGAGGAAATTAAGAAATACCTAGAGACAAATTACAATGAAAACACTACGATCCAAAACCTGTGGGATGCAGCAAAAGCAGTTCTAAGAGGGAACGCTATAGCAATACAAGCCTACCTCAAGAAACAAGAAAAATCTCCAATAAACAATTTAACCGTACACCTAAAGGCACTAGAGAAAGAAGAACAAACAAAACCCAAAGTTAGCAGAAGGAAAGAAATCATAAAGATCAGAGCAGAAATAAATGAAATAGATATAAAGAAAACAATAGCAAAGATCAATAAAACTAAAAGCTGTTTCTTCAAGAAGGTAAACAAAATTGATAAACCTTTAGGCAGAGTCATCAAGAAAAACAGGGAGAGGACTCAAATCAATAAAATTAGAAATGAAAAAGGAGAAGTTACCACAGACACCGCAGAAATACAAAGCGTCCGAAGAGACTACTACAAGCAACTCTATGCCAACAAAATAGAAAACCTGGAAAAAATGGACAAATTCTTAGAGAAGAACAATTTTCTGAGACTGAACCAGGAAGAAATAGAAAATATGAACAGACCAATCTAAAGCACTGAAACAGAAACTGTGATTGAAAGTCTTCCAAGAAACAAAAGGCCAGGACCAGATGGCTTCACAGGTTAATTCTATCAAACATTTAGGGAAGAGTTTACACCCATCCTTCTCAAACTCTTCCATAAAATTGCCAAGGAAGGAACACTCCCAAACTCATTGTATGAGGCTGCCATCACCGTGATACCAAAACAAGTCAAAGATACTACAAAAAAAGTAAATTCCAGACCTGTATCACTCATGAACATAGGTGGAAAAATCCTCAACAAAATACTAGCAAACAGAATACAACAGCACATCAAAAGGATTGTACACCTGATCAAGTGGGATATATCACAGGGATGCAAGGATTCTTCAATATATGCAATCAGTCAATGTGATACACCATATTAACAAACTGAAAAATAAAAACCATATGATCATCTCAACAGATGCAGAAAAAGCTTCTGACAAAATTCAACACCCATTTATGATAAAAACTCTCCAGAAAGTGGGCATAGCAGGAACCTACCTCAACATAGTAAAGGCCATATATGACAACCCACAGCAAACATTCTCAATGGTGAAAAACTGAAAGCATTTCCTCTAAGGTCAGGAACAAGACAAGGATACCCGGTCTCACCACTCTTATTCAACACAGTTTTGCAAGTCCTAGCCATGGCAATCAGACAAGAAAAGGAAATGAGGAATACAAATTGGAAAAGAAGAAGTAAAGCTGTTGCTGCTTTCAGATGACATGTACTATACATAGAAAATCCTAAAGATGCCACCAGAAAACTACTAGAGCTAATCAATGAATTTGGTAACATTGCAGGATACAAAATTAATGCACAGAAATTACTTGCATTCCTATACACTAATGATGAAAAATCTGGAAGAGAAATTAAGGAAACAATCCCATTCACCATTGCAACAAAAAGAATAAAATAACTAGGAATAAACCTACCTAAGGAGGTTAAAGATCTGTACTCAGAAACCTATAAGACACTGATGAAAGAAATCAAAGGTGACACAGACAGATGGAGAGATTCACCATGTTCTTGGATTAGAAGAATCAATACTGTGAAAATGACTATACTACCCAAAGCAATCTACAGATTCAACGCAATCCCTATCAAACTACCAATGGCATTTTTCACAGAACTAGAACAAAAAAATCTTAAAATTTGTATGGAGACAAGAAAGACCCCGAATAGCCAAAGCAATCTTGAGGGAAGAAAACAGAGATGGAGGAATCAGACTCCCTGATTTCAGACTACACTACGAAGCTACAGTAATCTAGGCAACATGTTACTGCCATGAAAACAGAAATATAGATCAATGGAACAAGATAGAAAGGCCAGAGATAAACCCACGCACCTATGGTCAACTAATCTATGACAAAGGAGGCAAGGGTATACAATGGAGAAAAGACAGTCTCTTCAGTAAGTGGTGCTGGGAGAACTGGAGAGCTACATGTAAAAGAATGAAATTACATCACTCTCTAACACCCTACATAAAAATAAACTCAAAATGAATTAAAGATCGAAAGTTGAGACTGGACGCCAAAAAACCCTTAGAGGAAAACATAGGAAGAACATTCGGTGATATAAATCACAGCAAGATCCTTTTTGGCCTACCTCCTAGAGTAATGGAAATAAAAACGAAAGTAAACAAATGGGACCTAATAAAACTTAAAAGCTTTTGCACCGCAAAGGGAACTCTAAAGGAGACAAAAAGGCAACCCTGAGAATGGTAGAAAATATTTGTAAATGATTCAGTGGACAAAGGATTAATCTCCAAAATATATAAACAGCTCAATATCAATTTTTTAATCTTGCCCTGACATAATAGTGCAAAAAATAACATACAACTCCATCAAAAAATGGGCAGAAGAGGTAAATAGACAGTTCTCCAAAGAAGACATACAGATGGCCAAGAGGCACGTGAAAAGCTACTCAGCATCACTGATTATTAGAGAAATGCGAATCAAAAATACAATGAGGTATCACCTCACACTGGTTAGAATGGCCATCATCAGAAAATCTACAAACAACAAATGATGGAGAGGGTGTGGAGAAAAGGGGACCCTCTTGCACTGTTGGTGGGAATGTAAACTGATGCAGCCACTATGGAGAACAGTATGGAAGTTCCTTAAAAAACTAAAAATAGAATTAGCATGTGACCCAGCAATCCTACTACTGGGCATATACCCAGAGAAAACCATAATTCAAAAAGAATCATGTACCACAATGTTCATTGCAGCACTATTTACAGTAGCCAGGTAATGGAAGCAACCTAAATGCCCATTGACAGGTGAATGGGTAAAGAAGATGTGGTACATATATACAATGGAATATTACTCAGCTATAAAAAGGAATGAAATTGGGTCATTTGTAGAGATGTGGATGGACCTAGAGACTGTCATACAGAGTGAAGTAAGTCAGAAAGAGAAAAACAAATATTGTATATTAACTCATGTATGTGGAATCTAGAAAAATGGTACAGTCAACCAGTTTTGCAAGGCAGAAATAGAGACACAGATATAGAGAACAAACATATGGACACCAAGGGGGGAAAGCAGTGGGGTCTGGGGTAGGTGGTTGTGGTGGGATGAATTGGGAGATTGGGACTGACATAGATACACTAATATATGTAACATAGATAACTAATAAGAACCTGCAGTATAAAAAATAAATAAGAGAAAAGAAAAGAAAAAATAGAGTGAATGCTGTTTCTATCTAAATATGTATAATTTTTTAGTCAGTATAATGTTATTTGAGATTTTACCATATTGATAGCATATATATCTAATCCTTCTATTTTAATTTTTCTACATTGTGTATTTGTACAAATATGCTCATGTATTATCTACTCTCTAACTGGTGGAAATTTAGGTTGTTTTCAATTTTTTTATCTTGCCCTGACATAATAGTGCAAAAATAAATTTTATTTTAAATGTGTTTCATTATGTACCCATGAGGGAATATCTTTAGGACATTTATGTAGAAGAGAAATTCCTGGGTTGTAGGCATATACATGTTCAACTGGAATATACAAGGTGCAGGAAGATATATACAGTAAATACCATTTTGGTAAATTTTTAAAACACAAAAACTTTATGTACATGCATATCAACTAAAAATATAAAACTTGCTTAGGAAATACCAGGACAAATAATTACTCTAAAGACGGAGAATTAGTTGTTTATTACTTTTTAAATATGTGTTTAAAATATATCATAATAAAAAGATAAAAACAGTATGTTTTCTAAATGATGTAGTTCGTTGTAGAAAGTTTAGAAAGCACAATGAAAGAAGTAGCTGAAAAGAAAATAACCTTTCATCTCAGTACTCTGAAATAAGAACTATTAATAATTTGGTATTATCTTTTTATTATATATACACATATGTGAATATAAAT
>RJWK010002209.1:7653-56846 GCA_004363435.1 Platanista minor
GGTGGGGGGGGGGGGTAGGGGAGGGGGGAGGCGGGAGCGAGACCCAGTGTGAGGGATGGGCAGCAGACCCTCGGCCCTTACTGTCCCCTCAGCCCCTGCCCAGTCGTGCGCGCACCAGGGCCGGCAGGTGGCCTCCGGGGAGCGCTGGGCCGTGGACGCCTGCACCAGCTGCTCCTGCGTAGCCGGCGCCGTGAGCTGTCAGAGCCAGCGCTGCCCGCCGCTCTCCTGCGGGCCCGTGAGTGCCGCTGTCTGAGGCGGTGGGATGGGTGGCCACTTGGCACCGCCCCCCTGGGTGCACCGGGGAAGGAGGCGGCTGGGCTTGCCCGGCTCGTGCAGTTCCGGAAGCAGCCACGAGGTGGCGCTCTGACCCCCGCCAGCAGTAAGCCCAGGAGCCCTGGAGCCTCCCCGGCGATCCTCCGTTCCCCGGGAGGCTCTGCGTGGGGCACGGCAGGGAGCGCAGCGTGTCTGACGGTGTCTGGGGCGGAGGCCAGGACGAGGCCCCCGCTCTGAGTCCCGGCAGCTGCTGCCCCCGCTGCCTGACCCGACCCGCTTCCTGCATGGCCTTCGGAGACCCTCATTACCGCACCTTCGACGGCCGCCTGCTGCACTTCCAGGGCAGCTGCAGCTACGTGCTGGCCAAGGACTGCCGTGGAGGGGACTTTAGGTGCGCAACTCCCTCTGCCTTCTCCCTGCCCCCTTACACCCGTCCCTGCTGACCACTGCATCTGGACCTCCCACGCCGCAGCGTGCACGTGACCAACGATGACCGGGGCCGGAGCGGCGTGTCCTGGACCCACGAGGTGGCCGTGCTGCTGGGAAACGTGGCCGTGCGGCTGCTGCAGGGCGGGGCGGTCACGGTGAGTAAAGCCAAGGACCCGGGGAAGGTCGGTCCCGCGCTTTCCTCTCCGCTGTCCCGACGTCGTTCCTCCTCCCGCCTCCCTTCTCCTCCAGGTGGATGGGCGCCCCGTCGCCTTGCCCTTCTTGCAGGAGCCTCTGCTCTATGTCGAGCTGCGGGGACGCACGGTGATGCTACACGCCCAGCCGGGGCTCCAGGTGCGGCTGGGGCGAGTGGGGTGCAGGGGAGTCTCGGGCCTGTTCAGGTGTCTGTATCTGTAGAGGGATTGGGGCTACTAGCTATCTCCCAGGCCAAATGAGGGCACAGAGGTGAGAGGGTTCTTCTGGATTCTGAAGGGAGAAGAGGAATCAGGGTTAGAGACCTTCACGTGTGATGAAAGGAGTTCTGAGCCTGGTTTGCGATCTTGGCTCAGCCACCCACACACTGGGGCTCTTAGGCCATTACCTTAAGCCGATCCTCTCTGGGCCTCAGCTTTCCCATCAGTCAAATTGGGGAAGGGTTGGGAGGGTGGGCAATGTCAACCGCCGTCTCCTGGGTGGTTTCAGAGATTTCTTCCAATTCCCATGTCAAAGAGTAGTTCATTCCCTGGCCTCCAGCAACAAGCACATTTGTAAATTCATAAAATAAGGCTTGTCTACTCTTATGATACAGACTCTAATTATGCTTTGTCCTCGGTAAGGCCTGAATGCCCATGAGAGAGTGACTCTCTGGAAGTGGGTTGCATTTCATGGGGGCGCCGAGTTCATGGAGGATGAGGGGAGAAGGTGCCCTTTTGAGGGAGCTGTGGGTGGCTCTTCGTGTCTTCTGTGTTTGCCCAGGGCTGACAGGGCAGGTGCCTACTTGTATCCTCCCTTCCAGGAGGCACCTCCACCCGTCCATTCTCCTCCCCTACAGCAGGGGGCGTGCTGACGCCGCCAGGATGGGCACTGGGCTTCCTGGGGCCCCTGCCTTTCCCCACTCTCCAGTCCCAGCCTCTCTGCACAGGTGCTGTGGGATGGGCAGTCCCAGGTGGAGGTGAGAGTGCCTGGCTCCTACCGGGGCCAGATTTGTGGGCTCTGTGGCAACTTCAATGGCTTTGCCCAGGATGATCTGCGGGGCCCTGAGGGGCTGCTCCTGTCCACTGAGGCTGCGTTCGGGAATAGCTGGCAGGTGAGTGGCACAGGAGCTGGGGGGCAGCGGGGAGGCACAGTTGAGCATGAGTCTCAGAGCAGCCCTCTGGTATGGAAAGGGAAGTTTGCATACAAGGTGGGCTTTGGGGCTTTCAAGGAGGTTTGGGGACTTCTTGCCTGCTATGGTGCTGGGGGAGGCAGGATGGCCTGTTGAAAGCGGTCTCATCATCTGAATCCCCAAGCCCTGCTTTGCCGCTCATGGACTGTGTGACCTTGGACAAGTCACTTACCTGCTCTAGGCCTTGGTTTGTCCATCTGTAAAATGGGAACAAAGGAAAAGTAGCTGATGCTTCCTTTGCTGTTCTTATAGGGAGGTTTATGAGGCTAAAACAAAATATTTGGTGGAAAGTGCTTTGAAGAACATAGCACACAAAGGTCAGCTGCCAGTGGATGCTGCCATACAGAGCCGCTTTCCCCACCTAGGTCCCAGAGGGGCCAGGACGTGGTCGGCCCTGTTCCAAGGGCCGTGAGGTGGATCCATGCCGGGCAGCAGGGTATCGTGCCAGGCGTGAGGCCAACGCCCGGTGCGGGGTGCTGAAGTCCTCCCCGTTCAGTCGCTGCCATGCTGTGGTGCCACCAGAGCCCTTCTTTGCCGCCTGCGTGTATGACCTCTGTGCTTGTGGTCCTGGCTCCTTGGCTGACACCTGCCTCTGTGACGCCCTGGAAGCCTATGCCAGCCACTGTCGCCAAGCAGGGGTGACTCCTGCCTGGCGGGGCCCTACGCTCTGCGGTGAGGGGGCAATGCCCAGTGCGAGTTGGGGGGGGGGGGTGACACGGAGGGCTCAGGTCTGGACAGCGTAGGTACAGGGAGGGTCACAGGGGGTGGGCCTGGTGACTGGAAAGTGACTCTGCTTTCCACTCCACCTGCAGTGGTGGGCTGCCTCCTGGACCGTGGCTTCGTGTTTGATGAGTGTGGCCCACCCTGTCCCCGCACCTGCTTCAACCAGCATGTCCCCCTGGGGGACCTGGCGGCCCACTGCGTAAGGCCCTGTGTTCCCGCCTGCCGGTGCCCTGCAGGCCTGGTGGAGCACGAGGCCCACTGTATCTCACCCGAGGCCTGCCCCCCAGTCCTACTCACTGGGGACGAGCCACCCAGCGCTCTGCCCAACCCCAGCCGGAAGCCCCAGGGGCCACCCTGAGCCAGGATGACACCGACCAGGATTCATCAGGCTAGAAGTCTCCGCTCAGAGAGAAGCTCCCGCACTGCCCGGGCATCGGGAGCCTGGGTCTGGGCCCCACAAAGACCCCAGCCGTGTGGAGTCAGAAGCAGTAAACTCGGGGACTCTCCTAAGCTTTCTCTGTGTGTATGTGTGCTGCCTCTGGGTGCTGCGCTGGTGGTGTGGGCTTTGGAACATGGGGTCCAGAGGTCAGTGTCCCCAGAGTCAGGGTGGTTGGTAGCAGCTGTGGGGTGGACCTTGCCCACTCTCTGCACCTGCATCTCGGCTGCCCCTACCTGCCACACCCTGGTGCTGCCTGGGAAACCCTGCGATGGGCAGAAGGAGGACCCAGGTGTCCTGGTCCCAGCCCTGTGTTTACATGTAGCAGGCATGGCCTGTGGCCCCCGTGTGCGGCCCTCTATGGGGTCCTCTGTGGATCCATGCGGAATCCTGCGGGGGCTGAGGAGCACTGGGAAGGCGCTCAGTGCCCACATGGCATCCCCCTTTCCTTGGGGATATTGAGTGCTCAGGCACCTCCTGGGCCACCCTAAGAGCTGGTGCCACGCCTGGGTGGGGAACAGGAGAGACAATGTGTCTGTGATGACATACAGACACATGTGATGAAACACACACACACACACACACACACACACCCCTCAAAAACCCAGATAAACACATGCATGTATCCCACGTGTGTTCGCAGCTACACCCACCCCTGACAGACATGTGGGCAGGGGACACACGTGTGACTTTCAAAGACATCCTTATAGGGGAAAGAACATGGGTTTTGAAATAGGAAAAAAGAAAAAAATCTCTTTCTTTGACAAGAAAAGTCTTTTTTCAAAGAGAACTGTATTTTGAGTTCTCTCTGCCACCTACCAGCTATGTGACCTTGGTGTTTTTAGGGACCTTAGCTAAAGATTGGGGATGGGGGGACCCTAGTATTCCAACAGGGAGTGAAGGGAGGGCATTGGGCTGAACCAAACCCCCCCGCCCCCCACCCCGCCTGCTTGCTCAGCCTGCTTCTGCTGGGGCCCCTTTCATGGAGCGGTTACAAAGCGGCAGGCAGGCCAGGCTGCTCGTGACGGCAGGGGATGTGAAGATTACAGACCATCATATATGCCTGTTCCCTCCCCTCGGCATTACTTCTACAAACTGTGTCCTCATCTGCTGTATGTCGTGTGTTGTGGAGAATAAACAGAGTGACCCATGGACAGCCTGGAGCAAGCACTAGGGAAGCGCGTTACTACTCACACTCGGGACCACATTTTCCCAGAGGCTGTTTCTTGTGCTGCCTGTCCGCACATGAGGGAGACAGTGCCATGTGTTAGGTAGGACAACTTACTCTCTGGGGCCTGGTTTTCTTTTCTGTGAAATGGGGATGAAAACGATACCACCTACTTCATAGAGTTGCTTCAAGGAAGGATTACATGTACGTAGCACTTTGTGTCCTGGCGTACAGGTAGTTGTTGGGAGCTGCTGCCTGTATTGGGCATATATCACATACCATATAATGCAGATGCAAGCTTCATATATACAGTTGACATTTGAACAACACGGGTTTGAACTGCACGGGCCCACTTATACTCAGATTTTTTTCAATGGTAAATACTACAGCACTACACCATCCCAGGTAGGTTGAATCCTCGGATATGGAGGGCAGACTATAAGTTATATGTGGATTTTTGACTGCAAGGAGGGTTGGGCCCCTAACCCCTGTGTTGCTTAAGGGCTAAATGTATGTATAAAATAGATGCTCATTTGGGACTGCAAACACACGCACACACGTCGTTCCTTATGAGGGCCACAGTCCTCACCCCACACTGCCACCCACGTGGCCGAGAAACCTGCATCAGAGTCAGGTTTCTATGAGACTTGGCTGAGGCCCAGTCCCTGGCTCAGATGTCAGGGCCCCGCATTACTGAGCTCAGGAGACTTTGTCTCCTCCTTGCTCCTGTCCCCAGCTCCTGATCCTCCTCCTCTATCCAGGAGCAGCTGGGGAAGAGGAGGGGGTGGACGTCCTCCCTGGCCCCCTGCCCCATGGAGCAGGCAGCCACACCTGGGGGCCTAGGGCTCCCTTGTAGCCCCAAGCAGGCCTTGTCCCTGTACCAGCTCCTCTTCCGGTGCCCTGCAGGCCTGGGCCAGCTCTGGGCTGCCCTGCAGCAGGTGAGGGTGACAGGGCACCGTCTACGAGGGGGCAGGCTCTCCGTGGGGTCTGACTCCACCTTGCCTCCCCAGGTGCGAGACGGCCGGACCTGTCCCTCAGGCCTCGAACTGCCCACCGTGCTGCTGCAGATGGAGTGGAGCCGGCGGGCCCAGGAGCAGGTAGGCGGCCGTCGGCCAGGGAGGGTGGCAGAGGGCAGCGTGTGTGCCTGCTCACATCCTGGCACCCCACCTTCCTGCAGCTCCTGTGGGATTTGGAGCTGCTGACTGGGGCGGGGCTGAGCCTCTCCTGGCCCCCCTGGGCCCAGTTCTGCGGTCTGAGGAACCAGGCCCAGTGTGCGTGGAGCCAGTGCAGCAAGCCCCATGGTAGGATGGATGGGGGCTCTGAGCGACAGACGAGTGGGGTGAGCTGGGGTGTGGCTGAGGGCGGGGGCGTCAGTGAAACACTGGGGCACTTGTAGTGGTTGAGAAGTGGAAGGAATGTGGGCTCTGGAGACAGATGGATCTGGGTTCAAATCTCTGCTCTGAAGCTCTCTGTGGACCGTAAGCCTGTTTCCTCAGCTACAAAATGGGGAAGATAATAGCTCTTTTTCAGAGCGCTGCTGGGAGGATTGTGAACTCATCTGTGTAAAGGGTTTAGCACCATGCCTGGCATACAGGACCATTCTGGCTTGCTGCTGTTCCACAGTGAACCATCTTGGCCAAATCAACAGCATGGTGACACCTAGAAGCCTTTAGACATGGCTGCAGCAAGTGAGGAAAGCAGGCCTGGCGGGGCCCAGAGGGCAGAGGCACTGATGCCCAGGGTGCCCCAGAGATGAGACCCTGAGCAGCCCCAGCCCCAGGCCCCTCCTTCCGGGGCTGGTGGCTGGTCCCAACCTTCTAGGAAGGAGGGTGCTGCGGTGACTGGGAACTAGGATGTGCCTTGAGTCCTGGCTCAGCCACCAACTGCCTGAGGCCCTTTGGGCAGGTTAGTAGCTTGTAGCGGAAGGGGGTGTTAGTCATGACCCCTAAGGAAGTGTCCAGCCAACACTTTTAGCCAAGACTGCAGTCTCATCTGAAGGCTTCAGTGGGCAGGAGGGATCCATTTCCAAGCTCCTTCACTTGGTGGGGGGGGTCACACAAGGGCACAGATGCCAGGAGGAGGGATCACTGGGGGCTGTTTTAGAGGCTGCCTGCCACATTGGGGGATGATGCCCTGTAGACTAGGGTACCCCCCCACATTCCTTCCAGAATTCTAGGCTGTGCCCATCGCCCCAGGCTGAGGACTCCCTGAGCCAGGACCGTCAGCTCCTGGAGGGGTGAGTCTCCCAGGGAATTCCGTCCACTCCGTGTTGCCACACAAAGTGACCAAACACTGGACCCTTTGCCCCGTCTCCCTCCACAGCCCTGTCCAGTGACCCCTCCTCATGCCCCCAGATCCTTCTGGGGTTATCACTCAGTTGTACCCATATGGTTGCCCCACAGCCTCTGGACAGGGTAACCTTGAGTTCCAGCTCCTGGAATCCAGTGGTGGGTGCAGGCGTGGGGAAGGCCTCCATGGACTGAGTTTCGGTCTTGGGGTGGGAAGGCTCCGCAGCCTGCTGTGGGTGAGGAGTCTGGCAGACAGGCTGCCCCCAGCCGATCGGAGCCCAGATGCAAGAGGTGCACCTGAGGCAGCCTTCGCACTCCTGCACGGGGCTGGCAAAGGACCCATCATCAGCCCTGGATCTGAGTGAAGCCAGGTTTGATGCAGACCCAAGGTGGGAGAGCCCTGGCATGCCTGCGTTGACAGCAGAGGTTTTCAGCCAGGAGAACAGGAGCCCCTGGGCTGGAGTGGCCAGCCTAGGTTGGGAGGAGCGGGGAAGCCCTCACCCCAAGTCCCGGGATTCCAGTCCATCCTCACCTATTCTTTGCCTCATACCTTTTTGTGGGCTGCCAGGGGCACCCAGGGACAGCAAGTAGGTTTTCTTTTATATGCCAGTTCCACCTGATTGGTGCCAGCTGTCTCAGGCACTGTGTCCAGGAGGATTCTGAAGCTAAGCTGGGGCTCAGAGGAGAAAGTGCTGGGAATGACTGTGTGTCCTCCCTGTCCTCCAGCGAGGAGGGAATGGAATGGCAGCTCCAAGCTGCCTAGCTGCCACCCTCATGCCAGGCACTGGGGAGATACAGGGAACAAAAGAGACTTGGCCAGTCAGTTGTCCTCATCTCTGAGGAGATCACAGCCTAGTGAGAGGGTGTGACAATAAACAGGCAATTAGAATTCAGTGGGATGGATGCTGTGAGCCCTGGGCCTGTTAATTTAATTTAAATGAAACAGGCTGTCAAATGATTTGTTAAATAATAAGCCTAGCAAAGTCATAAGCTTTTTTTAATTTATTATTTATTATTTATTTTTTATTTTTGTCATAAGCTTTTAATTGTGACATCATGCATGGCAGAGAGAAGGAAAGTGCCAATGATTATTTTCTGATTGACAGAAAAATTTTTACAAGTATATTATCTCTTGGGAGTACATTGATGGGAGACATCTATTACAACATTATAACCAGTGAAATAAATGATCTAGTAAGACAACAGATCAGAATTACAGAGGGACAGGGTTGGAGGTTATTTTCACAGTTCATGGCAATAATTTCTGAAGGCTTGGGAGTTTTATCAGACCTCTTTGTTCAGAACTCTTCAAAAGACAGATTTGTTTACACAGAGAACATTCCCATTTGGTTACTGTTATGAATATTCACACGTTCATATTGCATAAAGATGGCATTTCTTGTGAGAGTTCTCAATTTAAGACCGTACGAGATCAGGTTCTTCTAAGTAGTTTTATGGATGCAAAACGATGCTCCTTCCTCCAGAGCTGCAAAGGAGCAGCGACATTTCATCTCTTTTTTTTTTTAGATTCCTTTCGTTAATTATGAAGACTTGCAGCTTTTAGGCTAGCCACTGGCCTAAAATTCCACTTCTTGAATTTCATTTGGTTTTGCTGTCGGAAACCAAGAAAGAGCTACAGAGGATTATCCTTAATAATAGGAAAGTCAGGTGCATATTGTGGGGCTGGACAGGCACACAAGGACAAAGTGCGGGTGTCCTTATGAGGGACTGAGGAGCCTGGAAACCAGTCCCTTCCTGCTCCTGGGCCTCCCCTGACGGTTTTGAGGAAGAGGGTGTGCAGGTTCCTCGGAGGTGGTCCTTGGCTGGGAGGATGAGGAAGATGGGGTCGGCTGCTGGAGGCAAGCCTGAGAAGCAGGCACATAGCAGGCTGTGTAAATAAAGGTGGAATGATGAACTGCGACGGCCTTGAAGTTCCAACACCAGCCCTCAGGGTACCCCACCACCACATCCCCTCATGTGCTGGGGACTCCCTAGGCTTCTTGGTTCCAGTTCTGTGGGATGTGTGTGAGGGCCTGGGACATGAGCAGAGAGGGCTCTCAACATCTGTCTCTCTCCCTCAGGTTGCCTACAAGAGCTGAACCTCACCACCAGCAGTAGCTTTGGAGAACCAGGAAGCTCAGAGCTCAAGGTGAAAGCGTCCTGGGCAAGACCCCTCTCAGACTGGGGAGAGCAGAGGTGGGGTCTGCCTGGGAGGAGACTGCAGGGGTGAGAAGCCCACAGCCAGGTGGAAGAAGGGGCCATCACTGAAGCACCTTTTACACTACATAACGTGGGTTTTACGAATTTAGGAATCGGGCAAGTGCCCTAATGGAAGTGAGGCCCACTGGGGTAGCCACTGGGGTCTCCAGGCTCCCCTGGGGGAAGTGGCCCTGGCACGAGGAGTCCCTCACAAACGTGGGAAAGGTGCTCTTCCTTCCTAGGAGCTGGCCCAGGGGGAAGACGGGGAGCTAGCAGGGCCCATGCCCCACAGGCCCCATCAACCACCATCCAGAAGCCTACAGGAGAAGCAGCTGGCTCAGGGAGCCCCAGGGCCCTCAGGCCTCCCCTCCCAGGGCCTGCCAGAACCCCAGGATCCCCTGGAGGGGCTGGGCTGGAGCCTGGGCCAGGAGAGAGCAGAACTAAAGAAACTGCTAAGAACTGAGATTCCTCAGAGGCAGAGCGAGGGAGCCCCTCAGGATCAGAGAGGGAAGGCCCTCCAGGGGGAGGACAAAGAAGTTCCTCCAAGTAAGAGAGAGAAGACAAACGAGGGTCGGAGTGCGGAGGCCCCTCCGGCTCAGAGGGAAGAGGTCTCCGAAGGTCAGAGGTGGGAGGCCTCCCAGGGTGAGAACAAAGAGGCTCCTCGAAGTCAAAGCGGAAGTCGCCGTCAGTGCCGGAGAAAGGAGGCCCTCCCGGAGCAGAGTGAGGATTCTCCTCAGGGCCCGGAAGTGAAGCCGCTTCAGTCTTCCGACGGCCGAGGCCGTATCTCACAAGCCTGGGCGGTGGCTCGGGGAGAGGCACCTACACCGCCCGGGGAGGAAGGCGGCTCCCTGGGAATTCCGGGGGGCTTCTGCAGGCCCCTGGGAGAACAGATGCCGCAGCCTGGGGGAAAGGAGGGCCCGGACCCACGGGGAAGGACCACCCAGCTGAGGCAGGTTAAGACCCGTGCCCCGAGAGGAGAGAGCGCAGCGGCCGTGAGAGGGCAGGGGCCCGCCCGGGAAGGGGCGCCGGCTCCCCTTACGCCCCCGGGGCCTCCGGCCCGGCCGCCGCTCCCACGCCCAGGAGCGCTGTTGCTAGCGGCCCTACGCACTGGTGGTTCCGAGCAGCGGGAGCGCCCCGCAGCTCTCCCACGGGCACCCGGGCCTGCGGAGCGATCCGCACTCGCTTCGGGGCCCGGGAGGAAGCCCTGGCCCGGCGGAGCAGGAGCTGGGCGGCTCCAGGGGACACCAGGGCGCCCTCGGGGGGCGGAGGGGAGGTGCCATGGGCCCCAGAGCCTCGAAGACTGCGTGACCCGAGTCCCCGACCAGGGACAGACGGTCGGCGGGCGTGAGCGCGGCGCAGCAGGAGACGGCTCTGCAGCGGCTTTTGGAGCTGCACAGTGAGGCCAGGCGTCCGCGGCAACAGGACCGAGAGCAGCCGCGGCTCCGGGTGCGCGGCCGGGCCGGGAGGGCGGGGCACGGGGGGCGGCCGATCGCCTGCTGACAGAAGCGTCCTCCAGGTCTTGGAACGCCTCCGCATCGCCAGGAACCGCCACTGCCGCGTGCACCCCTTGAGACCCCCACCGAGCCCGGCTCAGCTCCCACCACAGGCAAGACCCCTAGGAGAAGGCGGTGGGGCCGCCAAAACCCTGCCTGGGCTGGGGGCGGGGCGCGACCTGGCTGCCTTGGACTTGCGCGCGCCGCGCACTTGCGATGACACCTGCGGAGCGGGAGGGGCCGGCCTGCCCGGGTGCTGCCCTCTGCTGGCCGCCTCGGGCCCCGGGAATGGGAGGCGTGGGCGCTCAGAGCTCGGCCCCGCCCCAGGAGTACGCGGCCGTGCAGCGGCGCGCCCTGAGGGAGCAGCTGAAGCAGATGCAACGGGAGAGGACCGGGCGGCTGCGAGCCCTCGGGGCCAGGTGAGGGGGCGGACGGGGAGGCTTGTGGAGTGGTGGCGGTCCCTTTTCCCTGGCATCTGGGATGAAAGGCCACTCTTTCCACAGGAACACCCAGAACTTCCACAAGCTACTGTGGCCCCCTGGCTCTGAGCAGCCTGCGCCTGGAGAGCATCGCTCACTCTTCCCAGCCCCCTCTGGTCACTGCTGAATCCTCAAAGGGACGATTAAAGAGACGGGGATTTAAGGAAAAAGCAAGAGGGCAACCTGTAGGTCAGAGGTAGTTTCAGAAAGGCCCAGAACGCAGCCTCAGGGCCTGGGAGAGCCAGACGCAGACACGCATGGCACTTTCGGCCCACCAGGTGTGTTATTTATTCTTCCCTCCCCTAAGCCCACTGCCTGGCCCAGGGTCAGAGGGCCAGGTCCTGGGGGTCAAGCAGTGCGAAGGCCCCATTCTTGCGGAAGAAAGATTCAATGCGGCACATCTTGCAGACCAGTTCTTGCTTCACCGGGGGGCCTGGGAAAAGATGTCAGAGGCCAGGAATGGATTCCTGGGAAAGGAACTCGCAGAGCCCGGGAGCCCTGCCTGCATAACCCGAGGAATCTGCCTGTGTTGTATCCACTTTGTAAGTGTGAAAAAATAAAAAGAAGTGCTTCTGAGGATTGGGGGCTATGGGGAAACAGGGAGCTGGCTGGCTGCCCGGATCAGCAGTGATGGCCAGATGCCAGTCAGCTGTGTGCCAGCATTTCCCCCAGCCTCAGAATCCTCCATGGAGGCGGGTGGTGGGACTCCCAGCCGTGCTTGTTACAGACAGAGCTAGACTTCTCTGGGGCAGGCAGGGCTTCTTTCTACCTCCTGCTCCCCTTTTGGTGTTCACCTCCTGCTTTCATTTGGAAATTGCTCCCTTTCCTCCCCATTTAGGGCCCTGGGGAAAGTAGGGGGATTTTTTTTTTTTTTTTAGGCACAATTTCAACTGTGTTTATCACCAACCATCCACCTTTTCTGTGCAGGAGCTGGAGAAAACTTGTGACTGAGTAGTCTCACTTGAAATTCATGACCACAGACAGCAAAAGGACATGTATGTCTCATCACCGAGCAAACCCACAACACTCCCTGGCATATTCTTCTCCCCACACCTTGACTCTTCATCTCCAACTGCACCATTGCCTTCGCTCCTCTCTTGCCCAGTCGGTGGCCGTGATGCAATCCAGATGGACAGCCTTCTGGCCGACACCATCTCCCTCTACCCCTCGCTGTGTCCCTCTGCCTTCTCCAGTTTGATCCAGCCTCTGGAGCTCCCTGGGTAAAGCCCACCCAGGCTCGGGGCTTTAAAGGGCACCTATATTCTGATGACCCTCAAAACTTCATCTTCAGCTCTGGCCTCCCTCCATAGGGCAACTCCCATACACAGCCGACTCGCCGACACCTCCAGCGCAAAACACCCAACACTGACCTGTCTTCACACGCCCGCAGCCCTGCCCCCACCTCAGTCTCCCCTGCTGTAGCTGCTTCAGCCAGACACCTGGGCATGGCCATTGCATTCTCTTTCCTTGTCTCTTTCAAACCATCAGTAAGGTCTCTTGATTCTTCCTCCAAAACATATCTGGAATCTGTTTCAGCTCTACCGCTAATCACCCTAGCCCAAGCCATCATCATCTCTTTCTTGCCAGGATAGCTCAGCTGTCTGCCAGAGTCTACTCTTGTCCCTAAAAAAGGCCATTACCTACAGAATAGTCAGGGTGGTTTTTTTTTTTTTTTTTTAAGTGTATCAGTGTCATTTGCCTGCTTAAAACTCTCCATGGCTTTCCTCGAACTTAGAGTAAAACCCAAACTCCTCCTCATCATTTAGCTCACTCAGCCTTTAGGTCCCCAGAGAGGCCTTTCCTGACAGTCCAGTCTAAAGCTGCACACGCCCCCTGTCCCCCTCCCCCACCATGCCTAGCTTCATCACGGAACCTGGCCCTCTCTCGCTCTTACATTTACGGCCTGGACCCTCCACTAGAATGGACGTCCCCAGGAGTGTCCACGTGCCGTGTGTGTCTAGCGCCGAGAGCGCTGCCTGGCTCGAGGCAGGTGCTCTGTGTTTGTGAGGCAAATAATTTCCGGGAGGTTAGGGCTCACCCAGCTGCCAGCCATATGTGAAGTTGGTGGTGATGGGGAATAGGTAGCGCCTCTCTGGCATGTCCAGTTTTCGGGTGTTGAGGTAGCGGTAGCGGCCCTGAAAGTCGTGGGAGATGCCTTCATACAGCAGGGCCCGGATGGCAGGCAGGACTGGGTACATTTCTGACTGAATAGGAGCCTCCAGGGCAGGGCTGGGGGCCTTGGAAGGAACTGCTTTGGGGGCGGGCGGGGGTGAGAATGGGGCTTTGTGGGGCAGGGCGGGCAGCTTGAGGGGTACGTGGGCTGCAGTCTTAGCCTTCTGCTTGGCCTTCACCATCGACCCATACTTGTGGTGCCATTCACAGCGCAACATCTTCTCCCTCAGATACTCCTCCTTCCAGAAGTTCTGCCGCACGGTGTCCATGTTAAGTTGCCGAGACATGGTGGCAAAGGAAGGAGCAGGACCAGGGTGACTGCAGCTGAGGGGTAAGTGCAGCAAGCAGAGCCCTTCTGACAGCAGGTGGCTGCCCAGGGACAGTCGCTCGGCAACCGAGCCTCACCTCACACAGGGCCATGCCCTCAGCACGCCTCACATGCCTT
The DNA here is from genome assembly GCA_004363435.1 of Platanista minor. Lineage (NCBI taxonomy): Eukaryota > Metazoa > Chordata > Mammalia > Artiodactyla > Platanistidae > Platanista > Platanista minor. The sequence goes on from RJWK010002209.1 coordinate 21,140, forward strand.
GCTTGCTGAGGCAGCCTCAGGCCGGGGCCCACTGGCTAAGAGCCTTGATCCCCAAACCTCTTGCTTTACCCAGGCTAGTTTCACAGGCTTCCAGGTTTCCTGTGATTTCTGCTTCCTTCCCTTGAGGTCTGGTCCCCTCCCAGCCAATCCAGACTCAAGCTGGGGTGCTAGGGGACTGGACGCAAGCCTCCTTCCCTTCCTCCCCGCCAGAGCTGGCTACCTTGAATTCAGAGGACCAATCTGGCACAATCTTCCTGGTCCAACTCCTCTATGCCTGGATCTTTGGCAAAACCTTTTCCAGCCCTGCCAGTCGAATCCACTCCCCCACCGCCTCCCCGCAACAGCCTCATCCCACACGTGTCCCTTCTAGCACCCAGCCTCAGATCGGAGAGAAGCAAGAACTACTTTAATTTAACATCATCAAGGACACTGTATAACACCACAGGGAAGAGGTAATGGAGAGAAGACACTCAGCCTTCCTATACCCTAACCAGCCTTGATTTGAATGGCAGAGCCCCAGCAAACTGGAAGCACCTCACCTAGCCTCTCAGTGGAGTGGGAAGGGGCAGGGAATTGGAACTCAGAGGCTCGAATCTTAGAGGAGGGCTGATGGCAAGCCTGGGGAGAGGCCACATGCCTGAGGGGAGTCCCCTAGCGCAGGTCTTCGGCCGTGAACATGCCCCTGGCCCTGCGCAGGATGGAGTCCTTGGCAGCATCATAGGGGTGCTCCTTGGATGGGATCTCCAGCACGGCCGGAATGGAGCGCTGGTGGGCATCGAGGGCATGCCGCACCATCTCTGCGATGTACTGGTTGATGAGGATGATGCCGATGTCGTCCCGGTTTAGAAACTGCCTGTAGGGAAAGATGAGAAGGGAGTCCAGGGCAGCCCACTCTGAGTTGGTGGGCTGGGCTGCAGAGGGGAACGAGCTCGATCCAGAGAGTGCAGTGGACAAGGATGCTACACTGAACTCTCTTCATTCTATTTAGAATCAATTTCAGTCCAAAGCTAAGGGCCAGGGCTTCTACCTCCCCTGCTTGGAAGGCTCCCAACTGAACTGCTAATGAAGATGAGGGCGCATGCTGGTGTATTCCTTACACTGCCTTCGGGTAAGAAAGGGAGAGGATAAGAATATATACATCTGTCCCTTTGTATCTGCAGAAAGAAAAAGAAAGATAAGGAAAAAACTAAGTGGTTACGGGGCGGAGGAAGGAGGTAATGAAGTAGAAGAGGTCGGTCGGGGTGGGAGTGTGACTTCTCAGTGTATTTACCTTTTAAATACTAACTTGTAAACCACATGAACACGTTAACCTTTCAAAAGAAAACAGATTAAATTTTTTAAGGTTGAGGGGGCGCTGGACAGACCACTCAAGGTCTATGCTGATGAGGGCAGGGGGTGGGTCAGAGGGGAAGTTTGGCCCTGAGCCAAGAACACAACACAGGAAGAGGAAAATCGGTAACGAAGGAATCACACTTTCCACACAGAGAACCCGACACTGGGCCCTTACTGTCTTGTGATCAACCACCCATTCATTAATTTATTTACTCGTTAAAAACTGTTTACTGAGCAGCTTACTCTGTGGCAGACACTAGGGCAGGTTAGACTTGATGATTTCTGAGATCCCTTTTGGTTAGAAACTTGGAAGATTCTTGAAGTAAAATTTTTCCTTCTCTCATGACAACTTGGGGCACTTTACCAGACTGCTTAGAGATGGGCAGAGATCAGCCTCCCGGGTCAGGGCCTATCACACCCCAGGCAGCAGGAACCAGTCTCAGCCGGTAGCTCAGGGCTGGGCTGTTTAGGGGGAAACAAGCAGAGTGGTTTTTTCCTGGGACTTGGCACAGGGGCCCTAGAGAAGGGGTGTGGGCAAGAATAGGGGGCTGGCACCCTCAACTCTAGTCACCAGGACACCTCCTGGATTAAGGGACAGGCCTGCACCCACATTTTGAAGCGATTGCTCCTAACCCAGAACAGGAAGTGAAGATTTGAAGTGCATGGTCTCAGCAGAAGGTAGGACAGTCCTGATATTGTCCGCTGTGCTCAGGACAACGGGAAATTCCGAAGCCGACAGAGCTACACAGGCAGAGTGTAGCCCTGGCTTAAGAAAGGCAGAAAGGGTGGGACTGGGCTCAAATCCCTGCTCGCTCTCGTCTGAATCACAGAGTGTGCCTTAAGCTCTCTGAACTTAATTTTCTCACCAGTAAGTGGGAATAACCCCTACCTCACAAGACGACTGTGAGCCTCTGAAGATGAAAATACAGGAAAGCCCGAGCCCACTGCCCGTGTGTTCACTGAGTGTGTGGTTCCTTTAGGTGTCAACTCGCAAGAGAGTCGAGTGCTTGCAATGCCCGGAGCCTGCTCTACGGGTGAAATGGGGGAGCCCCTGCAGGGGAGCTGAGACTAGCCCCCTCCGGGCCTGGACCCTCCGCACGCTCAGCTCTGGCGGGCCAGGTTGGGCCAAGGGGCGGCGCCCGCCCGTCACGAGCTCTGTCCCCCTTCTTTCCTGACACACGGTTATGTGACTGGGGGCAGTATGTGGAACCGACATAGCTCCGGTCCCACCGAGGCCCAAAAGGGAACTTGGGACGCGGAGGCCCCCTTTCCGGAAGGGGACGTGGACCGACTTCCTCGACCCTCGAGGACGGGGTCTGACACTTCGGTCTGGAAGCCCAGGGCCGCCCCCGCCTTCTCCCCGCGCTCCCACCAGGCAGCTGAACGTCCCGTTCAGGCCTCGCGGGCTACCGTACCGGAAAGTGTCTTCGATCTCATTGATGGTAGTATCTTTCTCCACCACCAGGAAATTAGGGTGGCGGTTCTTGTTAAGCTCCCCTATGCCGCCCAGCAGGAAGCCAGTCACCGTGTCCTCGTCTCCGATCACCGCAATTAGCTTCCCCCTCCCCGCCATCCTCACAGTCCGGCAACGATCAGCCGCAACCTCCGGGTGTCACCAAAGCCCCGCCTCAGCAGTGCACCTCCTTTTCGGCCGCACCCTCCCCCCGCTCCTTAGACATGCGCAGTTCCACCACTCCGCCTCCCGGGACATGCGCATTAAGAGCAAAAGCGCCTGAATCCGAATACGGCTGCGCCGTAAAGGGAGGTCCGAACCTGGGAGCTACGGTTCCCAGAAGTCCGCGCGTCACAGCCGTCTCTCGGAGGCGCGTTCGATCGGTGAGTTCGACAAACGTGTTGAGGCTACTGCTGTAAGGCGCCGAGACGCCAAAGAAAAGACGGGTCCTGTTCTCGAGAGTAAGGTCCGAGTCTGTGTCGTGTATGTATGTAACTGTGACACAACTAGTGTTATTTATTCAGTTAATAAAAGGATGGGCAAGTTAATGATGATACTCCAGTGAGGTCGAGCGTTGACAAAGCAATGTGTCAATTGCTAAAACGTGAGAAGTACGTGGAAGTACACATCAGGTGTAACTAACCCATGGGAGAGGGGGAGCGCGGAGAAGGTCGCCAGCAGGATGAAGGGCTAGAGATGAGGACGAGAGGGTGATCTCAGGAAGAGGAGCAGCACATGCAAAGACTTAGCGGGGACTAGAGAGAATAAGTGCCTTTAAGGAAAGATAAAGAGTCTGGAAGTTATCCTGAGGACAGAGTTGTTCTGAAGCCACTGAAGGATTTTAAGCAAAAGAATGATACGGCCAGGTTTATGTTTTAGCGATAGCATTGAGATCGTGCTGTGTGTGGAGGTAAGACTAAGGTGGAGAAACCATTGTGGTAAGAGATGATGGTGGCCAGAAAGAAGCCAGGGAGTGGGGATGGGGAATGTGAGAGTCAGGTGGAGTCAAGAGATATTTAGCGACAAAAATGGACAGAACTGGGTTTGGGGTTGGTTATGTTTGGGGAGTTAGACCAGGTGACTTCCAAGTTTCTGGCCTGTGCAGCTAGGTGGACAGGAGTAACATTCCTCAGAGAGTGAACTCTATGTATGAGATGAACATGTCGAAGGAGTGAGGTCCGCTCGCTCCTCCACCCTTTTAACAAAAAGGCATCCTGCATCTGGCATGTGGTTTGCAAGTTTAGAGCACTTGAGACATCCAGATGGGATGGTCTAGTGGTTATCTCTGTGATGGGACTGGGATTTGGACATACCTGGTTTGAATCTCGACCCTGCTACTTAGAGGTATGATTTGGGACTCATCACCAAAGTTCTCAGGACCTTGATCTGTTCAGATACTACTATGTCCACCTTGTAGACTGTTAGGATTAAGTGAGGTAGAGGCACTAAATGCTCAGCACCCGTGGCCATACTGCAGTTGGGGGAGAGCAGCTGAGCTGGATATCCATAAACACATCCACTCACAGGTGGAGGGCAGCTGAAGCTGAGGAGGCCGGCAAACCTTGCAGGAAAACGCTCCCATCTCGGGGCGAGATGGGAGGGAAGGCAGAGAGTGAGGAAGGGTGTGTGTAGAAGCACCTGGCTCAGTGCCTGGCACAGAGCTGACCCTTAACGGCCACGGATGGTTGGGTACTTGAGAAGGAATTCTGCCCTTAAAGGGCCTGTCAGGTAAAGTAGGGAGCTGAGACAGTGCCGCGTTTATCACATGCCTTCATTCAACCAGCATTTATCAAATGTGGTCATGGAGAGGCTGAGGACACAAGATTGATAAAATACAATTTCTGTCCTCAAAGAACTCCCTTGGGACTGAGGGGAGAGTTAAAAATTTCACAGGGAGGGAGGTAGACCTGCAGAAGAAAGTGACGCCCTAGAGGGTCTTGCAGGGGAAAGGAAAGAGGAAACTTAAAGAGGAGCCAGGAGGCAGACAGCCTACTGAGTGAAGAGGCGGGGGGGAGGGAGTGTTTGGGGGGAGGGGGTGTTTGGAGCCAGGCCCAAACGTGTGTTGGGTTTTCTTTGGCCTACCCACCACCATGTGCCGAAATGTCTGGGATGAGTTTAGAGTTGGGGGATCAGTTGAGTGAAATGCTGCTTTGCCCTGCTCTGGCTACTCCTTTGCTCATTGGTCACACTTGTCTGTATCGGACCTCCCACAGGGTCAGGGAGCACAGTCTGGTGAGGGAGGCCGACCCTCAGATACAAGGTCACAGATGAGGGTAGTAAATGCAGCCAGAGATGTGCCCCAGGACAATATGAGAGCTGGGGGGCAGGTCTGGAAGGACAGGAAGGGGTTCGGGAAAGCTTCATGTTGGCCAGGAAGATGAGGGTGGAAAGGCAAGGGTGTTCCTGGGCAGAGTCCCAAACTGCAGCACAGCTGCCTGGGAAACTAGAGGTTGTGAAGAGGGTTAGAGGTGGAGGGTGCAGTGAGGAATGGGCATAGTGCCTGACTGGGGGTCGGGGGGCTTTTTCTTTTTAGATGTTGGGGGTAGGAGTTTATTAATTTATTTATTTTTGCTGTGTTGGGTCTTCGTTTCTGTGCGAGGGCTTTCTCTAGTTGTGGCAAGCGGGGGCCACTCTTCATCGCGGTGCACGGGCCTCTCACTGTCGCGGCCTCTCTTGTTGCGGAGCACAGGCTCCAGACGCGCAGGCTCAGTAGTTGTGGCTCACGGGCCTAGTTGCTCCGCAGCATGTGGGATTCTCCCAGACCAGGGCTCGAACCCGTGTCCCCTACATTAGCAGGCAGATTCTCAACCACTGCGCCAGCCCGGAAGCCCCTGGGGGGCTTTTTGAGTGAATGGGTAGGAAGGCTGGTGTCTGAACCTATAGGCCTTGGAGGCCTTGTTAGGACACTTAGACTAGCCTGGAGAGAAGGGAGCCACAGAAGGGCCCTGGACCAGAGAGGGCCATAGTCCCTGTGATGGGACCCCGCCCTCTGGCTGCAGTGTGCAGGGCTAGTTGGAGGGAGCTGGCTGGTGGGCCAGGAAGGCTAGTGGAGGGGCCAGCTCAGGAGGGAGGCCCTAAGCCAGGTCAGGGCTGGAGGTGGGGAGGGAGCCAGGTCAGGGCTGGAGGTGGGGAGGGAGCCAGGTCAGGGCTGGAGGTGGGGAGCTTTGACCCAGGACCTGGCTGGAGTGAAAGGTTCCTGGGTTTGTGCCTGCCTGTGGGGTGAGGAGCATTCCTGCTTGAGCCAGTGCTGTTTTAAGGTCCTAAAAATTTTGAGAACATCCTTGAGATCAGGCTGAGTGTAAACTGGCCTCCTGGTGGTCCTAGGGCAGTCTTCTAGAACATAGTGTCCACCTCCCTCTCCCACCCACCAGCTCTCCAGGAATCTGAGGACCAAGCCCACATCCCTGGCATGCCCCCCCAGCCCCTTCTTTCAAGCATTCTGTCAACATTCCAGACCTTCCCAAACAGGTGGCCCAGAGGGGGCGGCTCTCTGCCCCAGGCCCTCCCCCCTTGACCTGACTCAGTCCTCCAGGGGAGAGGCAGCCAGCCTCTGCCTCCCAGGGCCTGGTGGCCAGCCGTGGGGAGCACACACACAAGGAACAGCCAGGCCTCTGCGACAGGCCGCACTTTATTTGTTTTCCACCTAAACAGCTCCCAGCTGAGCCGCATGACGTGCAAAAGCCCCCCAGAAAGCTGGGCCTCGCAGTGTGTAAAAAAAGGCCCCCCATGGGGCAGAGCTGTGCAATCTTAAAAAAAAAAAAAAAGAGAAATCAGTCCCCCAGGAAGCCTGGCTGGGATCTCAATTGCCCGGGGCCAGGACACGCACCAAGCCCGCTGCTGGGTCCATTTTCTCCTGCGATTGTGCTTTCTTCCAATTCCTTAACGCTCTGGGGTTGTGGCCACCAGAGCGGCCGGACGCAGTCCTCAGCGGCAAGGAGGCCCCGCTGGCAGTGCGGTTTGAGGACGACCTCTCTCACACATGCAGACACCCCCAGTCGCGTGCTCCCCCACTGGCCTCAGCCCTGCCAGAAAACTCAGGGCTTCCCTGGCCCCCCAACCTCCAGTTCACCCTCATGTCACGTCTGAGGCAGGGACACTGCCCTGAGACGGACGAGGCCTTCCAACCCGGGGGCCTGGCAGGGAAGGGGCAGTGCCACTCCTTCCACCCCCAGGGCAGGTGTTTGTGGTGTCTGATTCTGCGCGCGTGCATCTGGTGTGGCCTATTTGTGTGTGTGTGTGTGTGTGTCTGTGAGTGTGTTTGGCCAGAGGTGGGGGCCGAGGCTGGGGGAGGCACTTCTGGGATTCAGGGCACATTGACTTTGAAGGGGCTTCCAGGGACACTTTCGTCGCCCCACTTGACGATGAGGATATAGTCCCCTTTCTCCTTGACGGTGTAGGTGACGTTGTACACCCGGTTCCCCATGTGCTTCACATACACCTCCTCACAGGGGGTCTTGGGCCCGTGCACACCCACCATCATCATGTTGGTGCCTGGAGAGAGAGGGAGCGAGGGACAGGCTCACCCCAGGCCCTTGGGCACACGTTCCCGCGCACCTTCCCACCCTGGGGGTCTGCCCCCTTTCCCCCCGCTGCCTGCCTGCTTTGCTGCAGTCCACGGTGAAGGAGTTCTTCTGGCCCACAAAGGCCTGGGACAGCCCAGGGCCCCGTGTCACCACCTTGCTGGCATCTGAGGAGAACTTGGGGATGGAGCTATAGCTGGAACCCCGACTTGAGGACGACTTGGTCACAGTCTCCACCAGGACCGTGGATGTTTCGTGAAGGCTGTGGCCTCCAGACAGCCGGGGACCTGAGAGGCAGAGTGGGGTGGCCACGAGCCTAGTCAAGAGGCCTGCTCTTCCCCAGGCGGTAGGCCGTGTGCCGGCACCGACAGCCCCGCGATCCCTTCCTCAGCTGCAGCATGCTAGGAGTGGCAGCCCGTTCTAAACAGGGCTCCGGGGCAGGCTTATCTCGAGGTCTGGAGCCTCGATGGCTCCCCCACCCCCACTTCTGGGCTTTGCCTGGCACCCCAAGTCACAGGGTAGAGTCCTGCTTTAAAAAGGAACATGTATCCAACTAACCCTTCACACAGCTTCCAAAAGGAAAGCTGGCTGAATCTTTACTGAGCTCTGTCTCCTTGGAAGCCAGAAATGTGGGAAGAGGGGGGCAGAAAGTTAAGTGAAAGCTTGGAGAGCCACCACAGGGAAAAGATTAGTCAAGTGATGGAGAATAAAGAGGAAGGATTTGATTTTTTTTTTTTTTTAATGATGTACATGAGTCCACGTGGAGAACGGGGTGACGTGTAAAGCCAGGCCCACTTTATTCCTGGTAACCAACCCTGATGTTTGGGGCATATGACCGGGATGTGAATGGCCACTGAAGCCAGCCAGTATGGAATGGGCTGGAGGGACCTTCCCCCACCCAGGACACTCACCTGTGACTTTGGCCTTGAAGGGGCTGCCCACGATGTGCTGGGGGCCACCATACTTGATGGCAATGAGGTAGTTGCCAGGGGCCATGGGAGTGTAAGTGACCACGTGGCCCTCAGGACATTCCCGACAGTCCAGCTGCACCTTGGAGGGGCCGTCGATAGTGACAGACAAGGCCCCCGAGCCCGCATTCAAGGTGTTGACAATGAACTCCGATGACACTCCTGGGGACCAGAGGTAGCAAGGGTGTAGACAGGAAGGGCTTGGGGCCCAGAACTGGGATGGGCCCAGGTTTCCCTGGAGCAGGTCTGTGCCGGCACTTGGACTCATCAGCGCTGCCCCGCCTCTGGGGCAGACCAATGTCCACCCCTCCTCCCCAGCCCCAGGCACTCACCTGTAGTGCCTCCCTCGAGCCCAGGACCATAGGCTGACACCAAGCCTGGGTCCCCAGCCTGGCTCTGCTCCCCAACTCGGATCTTGAAGGGACTGCCAGGGATGTGGGCACCGTTGAACTTGACGTCAATGGAGTGGACGCCATTCTCATGGGGGATGAAACGGATGGTGTGCTTGTCTGTGGGTCAGAGGTTTAGTGGGTGAGCCTTTGTCCCTCCCTCCCCTTCCCAGAAGGTCCTAGCCTGGCAGGGACAGGGCCAGCTCACCACTGTCCAGCTCGGAGACGTAGCACTCCTCCACCGCACCCGAGGGCGTGTGCACTCTAGCATCAATCACGCCCCGTGCACCGTTCAGCTGCACCGCAAAGGACGCCGGCTGGTTCACCTTGAGCCCCGTCTCCTGCAGAGGCCACAGAGGGTGCTCAGACTCCTGGGAGGGTCTGGAGGGCTCGCTTCTGCAGCCCGGCACTGATCTCACTGCACGCCCAGCCCGGACGCTCCCTCCTCCCGCCCCCAGCCTGGACCTGCTGCCCGGCCCAGCTCAGGGAGGCTCTGAACAGGGCTGTGATGGGAGGTGGAGGCTGGGTCTGTGGCCTTGGCATCCACCTGCTATGAGGTGGGGCCACCTGGCTGTGGCTGAGCATGGTGGGGACGACACATGATGTGCCCTGTCCTGGCTGAGACGAGGTAAGACCCAGAAACCATAAAGCAGGCCTGTCGGCAGAGAAGCCGGTGCTAGGACGGTGCTGTGTGTGGACTGCAAACAGTAGCTGGGATGAGGAAGGAGGGGGTGTGGCCTAGACTGCCCTGGGGGCACTCGATGGGGGAGGTGGGCCGATGGGGGAGGTGGGCCAACGGGGAGGCTCCCAGGGGAGGTGAAGATTGGGGCACAGAGCCCAGTTCTAGAGTAGGGGTAGGGGACGGGGGAGGAGAGGCACAAGGGCTCCTGAGGGGCAGCTAGAAGGGGGGATGGAGCCCCCTGCTGTACAGACACTGGGAGAGAGGGGACGTCTGTCTGTCTGGACCTTCCAAGGTCACCGCTAAGTCCCTGGCCACATGGGCCTGCCATCCTCTACTTCTGCCCATCTCTCAGGGTGGCAGAGGGGCCGCACCCCCAGGTACACACCTGGAGGCTAGTGACAGTGAGACGGCGAGCGTCGTCTGAGAGCGAGGCCACGGGTACCACAAAAGGGCTGTCTGGGATGTGCTCATCGTTGAACTTGATAGAGACCTCATAGTCACCTGGGGAGGGAAGGCCAGTCATCACAGGCCCCAGGACTGGGGACAGCAGGGTGGAACCCCCTCCACCCTGGCCTCATCCCAGAGCAAGCTCCTGGGTCGGGGCTTAGCTCTGGAGACAGACGTGCATTCCCAGGAGTGTGGGGTGGAGGGAGACAGGGCAGAGAAAGAGCGGCAGCCTAGGTGAAGAGTTGGTTCAGTAGCCCCATCTCCTGCCTTGGCGAGCAGAAACCCAGGTCTGCAAGGTCAGGCAGGCCCAGCCCCGTGGTGGACACCCACCTGGTTCCTGGACAACGTAGGAGACCCCACAGGAACCATCTTTGCGGTCCTCAAATGCAATCTCCGCCTTGCTGGGACCCTCCACAGCAATAGACAGGCCCCCGGCACCCGCTTCTCGGGTCCAGATGCTGAACTCGGCTGGAGATGGAAATGGGACAGGGGCGGCTCCTCAGCACCATCGTCCACCCTGGTGGCTGCCCTGCCCCCGCCCCCCCATCCTGGTCCCCGTCCTGGCCCCCTGCCCCTTACCTGGCACGCCGGCCACCCCTCGCTCCAGCCCCGTGCCTCCGGCTCGCACCTTGTGGGCACCGCCTTCACCCAGTGGCCCCACGGTGAACTGAAAGGGGCTGCCTGGCACATGCTGGCCGCGGTACTTGACAGTGACCGTGTGGGGCCCCATCTCCTGGGGCACAAAGCGCACACTGTATGCGCTGTCCTCCCCCTCCACGATCTCTGCGGCTTCCGTCTTGCCTGACGGGCTGGTCACCTGTGCGGTCATGTCCTGAGAGCTGGCCTCACCTGCAGCAGGTGGGGAGTGTCAGGGCAACACGGGGGCTGCCCCTGGCCCTGGCCCTTCCCTCCCTCCCTCCCTCAGTAAAACCCCCTCCTCCACTCAGACCAACAGCCTCCCCCTCCTGTCCTGAGGGACGGAGAGCCCAGCCTCCCTGTGAAGATCCCAGCCCAGCCCCACTCACCCTCCTGCTGCCGGGTGATGCTGCCAAAAGAGCCCAGGCGTTCCCGGCCCAGGAAGTCCCCGAAGACGGCGGGGAAGGGGTCTCCGCCAACCTGGGTAGACTCCTCCACCCGCACCTCACGCTTGGTCTCCCCGCCCCGAGTCTTGCTGATCTCTGTGCGCTCTGTGCGGGTGTATGTGTGGCTGCTGCGCGTGAAGGTGCGCGTCAGGCGCTCCTGGGCCGACACCATCTGGAACCAGTTCCCTGTGCGATGCGTGGAGCCCAAGGCGGGGAGGGAGGTGAGAAACGAGCCAGCAGGACAGAGACTGCGGGGGCAGGCCCTGGGCCTTCCCTATCGCCCTGCCCCCTGCCCCCTGCCCCCACCCCTCTCCTTCTGCCTCCTACCTGGGATCTTGAGGTTGAGGTCACAGGTGCTGCCGATGGTGGCAATGGACGGTGCCTGCCTGCGCCGGGTGATGCTTTCCTTCATGCGGCCCTCGCCGGTAACCTTCACCGTGAAGGGGCTTCCTGCAGAGGAGAAAGGGAGGGTCGGGCATCTCAGATCACTGGTCGCTGGCCTCCTGGTCTGTCCCAGCAGCAGCCCAGCGCCTTACCAGGCACGTGCTTGTCGGCAAACTTGATGTTGATGATGTAGGTGCCGGGTTCCGTGGGGCAGTAGGTAACTTTGCATGTGCCGTCCTCCATATCCTCACAGTTGATGTCCACCTTGCTAGGGCCTTCAATACTCAGCCCCAGGCCCCCATAACCTAGCGGGGAACAAGCGACATGTCTCCCTCAGTCCCCACTGCCGTTCTGCTCTCCCCTCCCCAAACTACAGGCTCCATCCAGAACAGGCACCCAAGGTGTATCATAACCACTAACAAAAGATGCCTCAGCAGGAGGAGAAGGGGTGAGCCAAGCACTGACCCAGAGGGTCGGGGATAGGTAGTCTGGAAAATTCCTTAAGGCAGGCCTCTTGGGTTCTAGTGAGCAAGGGAGAGACAAACTCAGTAAAGCTGAGCTTTCTCTGAAACTCGGGAGAAGTGACACGGGGACATTCACTCTCCCCACAGGGGCCCTAGAATGTAAATCTCAGCAGCGACTGGGCCAGGAAGTTCAGGGAGGAGTGTACGGCCAAGGGGCACTGGGCAGGAAAGGACTAGTCGTCACTGGCGGCACCAGCTGAAATGAGGGGGTCTCTGGGGCAAGAAGCACCTGCATTACGAGTGTCCACGATGAACTCCGCCACCTGGAACGTGTGTCCCTCGGACAGGCCCTTGCCCCAGACCCGGACCTTGCTGGCATCCCCGATCTCAGACGGTCCCACCAGTATCTTGAAGGGGCTGTTGGTGACGTGCTTGCCGCTCTTACGCACGCTCACCACATGCTCCCCAACCTCCTTGGGGGTGAAGGAGATGCCTGTTGGGAGGGAGGTCAGGCATGAATGGAGCCCAGGGCCTGGCACGTGTTCCTTCGCGGCTGCCCCTCCCCGCCTTCCTCCCCACCCTGCCGGGCCCCTCCCGTGGCCCCGTGCTCACCAATGTGCCGGTTGGGCAGGCGCTTCAGCAGGCAGGGCTCCTCGTTGCCCGAGGGGGCACGGATGCTGGCGGTCAGCAGGCTCAGGTCACTCTCGGTGATCTTCAGTGACACATCCGTGGAGGTGCCCACGTTCAGCTGTGATGTCCTCATCGAGTCGTCACCTGGGGGAGAGTTGGCATGTCAGGCAGTATGACTCCAGGCGGGCCCTGCCCTCATGGAGATCAGGAGACTTCCTGGCAGCCCCTGCTGGACTCAGCAGAGACTGGGGACCACCCAGAGGCACAGAGAGACCAGGGAGAGCGCAGTCTCCGTTCACACCCAGCTCCCCCTGGGGATGCCCCAGTCCTGAATGGGTTAAATCCCTAATTTACATGAATGTAAATTCTGAGTCACTGTGATTGTGTGGAACCAAAAAAACTAGACTGGGCCAGACAGCCGCCTCCACCCCTTTCCCGCTGTGTGGCTCTGATCAAGTTGTTTAGCCCCTCTGGGCCTGCTGGCTTCCTCATCTATCAAAAGGGATTATCAGTACCCTGACTTAAAAGACTCGACAAGATGTGTTTTCAGAGGGTGGCTGGATGTTTCTCACCTGCTCTAGAGGATAGAGTGTTCCTTACATCTATCCAGAAATGACCTCTTCCACCTCGCGGGGGCCCTACCCTAATGCCCCGGTGACTTGAACGTGCTGGGCTTGCACATCCGTTGTGTGCTGGGGTGTGTGTGGCAGGCTGTGTGCCCACACGTCCACCCACCTGTGATCTTGGCTGTGAAGGGGCTCCCCGGGATGTGCTTGTCATCAAAGCGCACGATGACGCTGTAGTCTCCAGGCGCCGTGGGGAGGTAGGACACGGTGCAGGTGCCATCCTTGTTGTCCTTGCAGGTGATCGCTGCCTTGGACGGGCCCTCCACGGCCAGGGACAGGCCCCCTGTGGGTGGGGGGAGGGCTGAGATCAGAGGTGCTGCCCTCACCCCTTGCACTGGCTGCCCCCACCCAGCTTCCCTCACCTTCCCCGGCATCCTTGGTGACAATGGTGAAGGTGGCCGGCTTGTTGACCATGCCATGGCTCAGGCCTGGCCCATAGGCACTGACGTGGCGGCTGTTGATGGCATCCACGTAGAACTGCAGGGGGCTCCCTGGGGGTGGTTGGAGAAAGGGGGCTGGGTCAATAGTGAGGACAGGAGCTGCCTGAGCCCACCTCGGCCCCCGCACCTCCCCACAGGCTCCCTGCCGAGCCCTGCATCTCTGCCACAGGGGCCTCCCACCAGGGCACCAGACTTCCCGGGCCTCACGTGGTTGTCTGCGCACAGCACGTGCTCAATAAAGAAGGCAGATGAGGGTGAAGTCACTATGGGCTCCTCTCAGCCCAGCCAAGCCCAGCCCGGCCCCCGACTCACCAGGGATGTGGTTGCCGTCATACTTGATCCCCATCTGGTGCAGGCCTTTCTCGGTGGGTGCGTACCTCACCGTGATGGTGCCGTCCTTGTTGTCAGTGATGCTGGGCCGGGCGGTCTTCCCAGAGGGCATCCGTACCTCCCCTGCCAGGCAGAGGGTTAAGTAGGGGACCCCAGTTTCTCCTACCTCAGCCCCCTTTGCTGTCCCAGGCTCCCACTCCTGTGTGCGGTTCTGCTTCCACCCCGGAGGTCAGGCACCAGGAGACAGCCTGGAGCATCAGGATGAACCCTGACCTGGGAGACAGAAAGCTGGAGTCTGAGTTCCAGCTCTGCTCAACTTGCTGTGTGACCCTGGGTAGCTTGCTTCCCTGCTCTGGGCCCTAGCTTTCATCTCTAAAGAAGGAACTGGGCCTGGACGCAGGTGTCCTCCCTCTGAGCCCTCGTGCCTCAGGGCCCTGGGGCAGTACCTGTGAGCTCCCCTTTCTGCACAGTGAAGGGGATGACCAGGTTGAAGGGTCTCAGCATGGACTCCATTGGCTCCACGGGCACCACTGGCTCCTCTGTGGCCTGTGGCAGGTGAGAGGGAACAGTCATTGGCTGGGGAAGGCCTGGGGAGCTTGGCCTGAGCCATGACTGTAGTCAGAGAAAATGAGCAAAGAAAAAGATGGCTGATGGTGAAACCAGAGGGCAGGAGAGGCGCGTCAGCTGCAAGAGAAGAGGCGCCGTGCCCAGCCTGGGGATCCGTCTGCCCAGCCTGACGCCCGCCTGCTCCCCCAAGATGACCCCAAAACCATGCCCCAGTCCTGGCCACTGAAGAAGAGAAGGGAGAGATGAAAGAAGAGGAGGAGAGGGGCGAGGCGTGGCCCAGGTGGGAGGCGGCGGTGCCCAGTGTGCGGGGTAGGCGCTGGGCCTGTGCAGCTGCAGCGAGTCAGAGGGCTCCCCCACGCGGGGCACGGAGTCACACGCCTGGGAAGCCAGGCGCGGGAGGGCACAGAGCACAGCAAGCCGCTGCACGCCAGCTCGAGTGACCACGAGCTGGCGCAGAGAGTGGCCCGGGGACCTGAAACCCCGGGCTGCCCACAGGGCAGGATGGATATCTTGGGTGCTTTACCCTCTGGAGGGCTTCATCATCCTGCAGGGCCCCCCTGGGGAGATTGTACCAGGACAGTGGGCCCGAGGGTCAGAAGGAACACGGCAAGTGCCACCAGAGAGAGCTGACCAACCACCAGAGGGGCCGGAAGCAGGGCTGTGCTCACCTTCTGGGTTGGGAGGCTGCAGGCAAAGCAAAGACTCGACACTGGGCCACTCTGGGTCCCGGATCCATCAGACGTGGGGACGGGTTCTGGGATCCCCTGCTACCACTAAGAGGGCCCGGCCCACCTCCCCAGCCGCCCTAGTCCCAGTGTGGCCGCGGAGCTTACCAGCACGTGGAAGGGACTGTTGGGGACGTGCTCGCCTCCAAAGCGGATGGTGATGACGTACTTGCCCGGCTTGGGCGCTGTGTAGTAGATGTCGAAGGTGCCGTCGTGGTTCTCAACCACATCCACGTCCAGCTCCGCCCCGTCCGGCGTGGACACTGTGCACGTCACCTTCCCCTTGCCTGCTGCCTTGGCGTCCACCGTGATCACCGTCTCCTCCCCAATCTGGATGCGGGGGCCCAGGCAGGCACCTGCCACACAGGAGTGTCCGGTCAGGGGTCCGCGGGCCTGGGCCCAACCCCCCGCAGTTCGCAGCTCCCCCACCACCTCAGCCCACGGCAGAGAGAGGAGAAGGGGCACTCACCCAGGCCGTGGCCTCCAATGGACACTGGAAATGGAGACGAGTGTAAGCCACGTGGTGCTTAGGATGGGGGGTGGGGGGTTGGGGAGGGGGAGGGGCAGGGGAGGCGGGGTGAGTGCCCACCTGTGACCAGGCACTTGCTGGCGTCCCCGGTGGGCAGGGCGTGGATGCGGAAGGGTGAGTAGGGGATCTCATCGCCACCATACTTGATGGTGATGGTGTACCGGCCACTCATGTCCGGGAGGTAGGACACGGTGTACGTGCCATCCCCATTGTCTCGGATGTTGGCCTTCTTGGGCTTACCCTCAGGGTCCTGGGAGAGGAGCAGAGGTCAAGGCCGGCCTGTGCCCAGAGCCTGACCTGAGAGCGGGGCGGCACATGGACTCACCAGGATCTGGACAGTGAGCAAGCCCTCCCCAGCATCCCGGGCATCGATGGTGAACTCCACAGGCAGGCTGGCAGGGATGCCAGAGGCATTGAGCCCGGGCCCGCTGGCCCGCACCTTGCTGGCATCGTGGGCTGGAAGAACCTTGATCTTGAAGGGGCTTGAGGGGCAGAAGGGATGGACAGTTGGCTCAAGCTCTGGGGCAAAGGGAATCCCGTCTCGTTTGGGGCCTGGAGTCCTCCCCACATTTATGAGCAAGGGAGATGACTCCTGGCAGGGAGGAGGGACCAGGTCACAGCCTGAGTCTGGGGGAGGGTCACACAGGTGTGCCCCTGACAAAGCCTGAGCATTTCTTCTCCGTTCTCCAGGAAGATGCCGTGAATTGTTTAAAGAGGAGGATGCAGGAGGCTGCCCTCCTCCCACCTTTTTGTAGCTACATGGTGCCTTTTCCCAAGGCACTAGTTTTGTAAATTTTGTATCTACATAGCGGGACAGAGACGGGATGAGGCGAAGACAAGTAGGAGGGGTGTTTCCAGGGCCCTGCAGTGGCCCTGCAGGTGCAGCCCTGGTGGGAGCTCCCTAGAGCTCAGCACAGCACAGGAGCCCAAAGCTGGGCCTCACCTGCGTGGCACCTCCTGGTCGGCGTACTTGACAGCTACTGTGTAGGGCCCATCGGTGCCTGGGGTGTAGTGGACGGTATGGGTGCCATCTCCATTGTCACGCACCTCCACAGGCTCAGCCACACCTGGGCAAGGGGAGCAGGGTCAGCAAAGCCTCTTGGCACTCTTTCTGCCTCCCTCCACCCTGCCCCAGACATTCCACACCTGTGGGGCTCAGCACGGCCACCTGCAGGGCGGCCCGGCCAGCTTGGCTGCAGTCCACCTTGAAGGTCTGGGGTACCCGGGCCCTGACACCGGCTCCCAGCCCTGGGCCTGAGCACTTCACCTTCCCAGGGTCCACCACATCCTTCACTGGCACCCGGAATGGACTCCCTGCAAGAAGAGGGACATCAGCCCCTACCCACCTGCCCGGGAGGGTCTCCCTGACACCGAGGGAGGAGGAGGAGGACACCTTCCCTGCCTTTGAAATGCCCCAGGGAGACCAGCCCAAATGTGCAAACGCTTAGGGACTTGCTAAGAAGATGGAAGCAAGCAAAATAAACTCGGCTACTGGGCTACAGGCTGCGGCTGGGCAAATCCACTTATTTAGACCACAAGCCTGGAAGAAGGCCTTCCTAAATTAATAAAATGTTAAAAGTGGAGTATTTGTAACAGAAAATGCATTTTTGCCAGCGTGAAATTAGATGAGGAGGAGAAATGTCCCATTTCAGCAGGCCCGAGTTATGCGATAATTGAAGACATAACCCCACCCTCCCCACCCCTCCCCCTGCCCTGAGCAACTCGGCCATGCGGGAGGGCGGGCGGGGGCGTTCCTTGCTTTGCAGACAGTGAGAGGGAGAGGGTGTGAGAGGCTGTCCTTGCTGAGCCAGCGACAGAGGCTTGGACTGTCTCTGAGTGACCGAACCCACGAGGTCTGGTGCTCCAGACAAAGGGCCGAGACACCAGTGCCGGACCTCTGGGAATGAACTGCGCCCACCGCCCTGCCTCTTGGCCGTGACCGCAGCACCCGCCTGCTCCACGCCCTCCCTGCTGGCTGGGCTCGGGGCTTTCCTGCTCTAGGGATGAGTCCCCACCCGCGACTCCCTTCCAGTCTCTCTCTCGCTGAGCAGGCCTCCTGCCGCCCTCCCCGAGTCCCAGCCACCCCGTGCACACCTCGGATGGGCCGGCCCCCGAAGGTGATGTTGACGTCGTAGCCTCCAGGGGTGAAAGGGGTGTACTCCACAGCGCAGCTGCCATCCTTGTTGTCCTTGCAGGACATCTTGGCTTCCGACGGGCCCTCGATGGCTAGGCCTAGGCCCCCAGTGCCAGCTCCCCTACAAGATGACACCCCTCTATCAGCTCCGCCAGGACCAGTGAGCAGGGATGGAGGAGAAGCTGAATGGGGGCTGGGGGCCCAGCTGAGAAGGGACCAGCTGCAGGGGCTGGGACGCTGGGGGAGGTTTGCACCCTTGACAGGGGATAGGCTGGGGATGAGGCACACACAGAAGGATGAGGGGGAGGCCAGGTGGCTGGGATCAGGGTGGCCACAGCATCAGGGTCAAGGTTAAGAGAGGCGGGGGGAGGAATACCTCGTTTCCACAGTGAAGCGGTTGGCCTTGTTGACCAAGCCACCCTCCAGGCCTGGCCCAAAGGCCCGGACGCGAGTGGGGTCACAGCCCTCAGTCACGCCCACTCGGAAGGGGCTCTTGGGCACAGCTACGTCATCATACAGCACCTCCACCAAATGCACTCCTGGAAGCCAGCCACACGGTGCCAGTCAGGGCGTGCGAGGCCCTACCTCCCCAACCCCCTGAAAATGCCGGCATCAGATCCCCACCGTCCCCGCTCAGCCCAGCCCCTCACCCTCTTCATAGGCCGTGTACTGCACTCGGTAGGTGCCATCCCCGTTGTCTGTCACGTAGGTGTCCGTCTTAGCACCCGAGGGGTTGAGCACGCGAGCCGTCACATGGTTCCCACCCGTGGCTGTTAGGGATCTTGCGTCCACAGTGAACTCAGTGGTCACCTCACGCAGGACACCTGGCTCCCAGGAGACGAGAGCTCAGCATAGGTTGGGGGCAGCCTTCACACAGCTGCTCACCCCTGGGCGCCCTCCCTCCCCAACTCCGAGGCCGCTCCTCCTCCCCACCTGCTGCTCCCCAGCCTGAGCCCCACCCCCCTCAGCCCTGCGAGCTCCGGGCCCGCCTCCCACTGCCCCTGCCTTCCCTTCCCTCACCACATACTGACACTCTGTTCACCTGAGTCTCCCCACCGGGCTGTGCGCCCCTTGAGGGCGGGTCTGGGTCTTACGTTCCTCTGCACACACACCCCCGCCCCGTGCCTAGCCCAGGGTCTGGCCCCCAGCAGATGGTAACTCACAGTCACCGAACTGAGCTGAACTGTCTCCTGACTCTTGTCACCCTCAACCCCAAAGCTTTCCCTCTGTACCATGGAGAGCAAGGTTCTTAGCTTTCTCAGATCAGCTGATGAATAGTGGCAAATCTCCCCAGGAAAATGCAATTTTGCCACCAGACCAGAAGTGAAGCTCCACGTCCTGCCTTTGGCTTAGGCGCCTTCTTCTGGGGTATCTGAGCCCTAAAGACTCAGCGCTGCCCCAAAGCCCTCCCTTCCCTCCCACAAGCCCTCAGCCCTGCTTCCCTCCCTCCCTGACTGGTGATGTGACCAGCTCCAGGCTCCTCTCTCACTCACCGTGGGGCTCCACACCGGGGCCCGAGACCTTGACTCCACTGGTGTCGACAGCGGGCTGCACGTGGACACGGGTGGGGAATTTGGGTACGGGGTGCCCGCCATACTTGATGGTAATGGTGTAGGTGCCGGGGAAGGCGGGGCTGTAGGTGATGTGGTAGGTGCCGTCAGCATTGTTGTGGATCAAAACCTCGGCCTTGACGCCGGCGTCCGACAGGATCTCGATGGTCAGCTCAGCCTCACCCGCCTCCGAGCAGTCCACGGTGAAGGTGGCTGCCTCGCCAGCCTTGCCGCGCTCCAGGCCTGGACCACTGGCCCGCACCTTGCTCGGGTCGAACACGGGCCGGATGGTAGCCTTGAAGGGTGAGCCAGGGATGTGGGCTTCGGCGAACAGGATGTTGATGGTGTACTCGCCCGGCTCCGTGGGCAGGTAGCTGACAGCACACGAGCCATCGCCATTGTCCTGGCACTCGATCTTGGCCTCGCAGGGGCCCTCCACGGTCAGCCCCAGGCCACCTGTGCCCGCGCCCTTGGTGTCGATGGAGAAGGGCGCTGGTGTGCCTACCAGCCCGCCCTTGAGACCAGGGCCGTAAGCACAGACCTAAAAGAAGGAACAGGTGTGTGCGTTACCTACACCTGACCTCGCCCACGAGGCCTTCACGGCTCTCAAGTCAGCTAAGCACTTTCAACTGTAGCAGCTACCACAGGCTGAGTCCTTCTAACAATTCCAGTCAAGGAAACACAGGTAGAGAGATTAAATAATTTGTCCCAGCTGGTGGATGTGGGAATTGAAGCCCAGGTCGGATCCAAGGCCAGGCTTTTAATGGCTGAGCTGTCTCGGTATAAGCTTTTATATATAGGATGGATAAACAACACGGTCCTACTGTATAGCACAGAGCACTATATTCAATAACCTTATGACAGGGACTTCCCTGTCCGTCCAGTGGTTAGGACACTGTGCTTCCACTGCAGGGGGCACAGGTTTGATCCCTGGTCGGGGACCTAAGATCCCACATGCTGCTCAGTGCGGCCAAAAAAAAAAAAAAAAAAAAAAAAAAATCCTACGACCAACCATAATGGAAAAGAATATTAAAAAACACAATGTACATATATGTATAACTGAATCAGTTTGCTGTACAGCAGTAATTAACACAACATTATAAATCAACTATACTTCAATAAAAATACAAAAAACAAAACCACAAAAAAACTAAGCAGTCTCAAAGGCAGGTCCTGAGGTGGGGAACTGCCTCGGCCCTGGGTCCTTGGCTATGCTCACTCCAGGACATAAGGCCCTCTGGCCTCTGCCCCTGTGACTTACCCATCCATCTTCGCTAGAAGCCCCCAACTCCCAGCTCCCACCAGCCCCTATTTCCTCACCTTGGAGGGGTCAGGGGGCAGGACACCCTCCACGGCGAAGGGGCTGCCAGGCACCGGGTGACCATCGTAGGTGATGTCCACCTTGTAGGGCCCCTCCTCGGGGGGCATGTAGCGCACAGCCTGGGCTTCAGCTCCACCCCCGGGCTCCAGCTTGCAGGGGATGGGTCGTCGGGAGGGTGAGGTCATCCGCACATCCAGCTGGCCCTGACCACCAGCCCCTCGCGTGTTCACAGAAAATGCCTGTTCTTGTCCCACAGCCACCTCTGTGTAGACGGCAAGGGACACGGTGAGCAGAGACTGCAACCCACTGCCCCCCCCCCCCCACCAGCTCTCCTCACTCCCAGAGCAGCTCTTGCCCCACTTACTGCTGTTGAGGCCTTGAACTTTGACTTTGCTGAGGTCCAGCGGGGGTGCCACATTCACCACAAAGGGGCTCTTGGGGACAGGGTCTCCACCATAGGTCACTGTCACTGCCATGTTGCCCTATTGGGTACAACAGGTCAGAAGTGGGTGGCTTAGGCACAGCCTGGTAACATGCCTTTGGCCAACGTGGACCAGAGGCTCAGAGATCCACAGCAAGAGAGGATAGAAGGCAGGAAAGGGCAAGACCTGGGAGGCTAGATGCAGAACGGGCCCTGAGAGACTGAAGGAAGGAGACCCACGACCCCATAGTCGGGACGGCTGGAGCATGGAGGGGGCGGGCACACCTGCTGCACGGCCGTGTACTTGACAGTGTAGGAGTAGTCGTGGTTGTCAATGATTTCAAAGTCTCGCACAGCTTCTCCCTTGGCAGCCCCGGCAAAGTGCACGTCCAGCTTGGCCTTGCCAGCTCCCTTGGTCAGCACCGTGAAGTGAGTGGGCTTCCCAACTTCCACACCTGGGGAGTCACCCCGAGATGGTGGTGAGGGGCTGGCGGCCACCTAGCCCCACCCCCAGCCCAGCCCAGCCCCGACTCAGACACCTACCTGTGCGGTTCAGCCCAGGGCCCTCAGCCTTGACCTTGCTGGCCTCATGGGAGGGGTCGACCTTGATATGGAAGGGGCTGGCAGGGATCTCCTGGAGGGAGAAAAGTCTTGGTCAGGGTGGACATGAGCAGTCTCTGAAAAAGTGCCCTTCGTTTCCTCTGAGGCACGCTGCCTACACATAGGAAGTGCGCAATCAACAGCTGTAGAATTGTCCCCAAACGACTGCCTCTTAAGCTGCTGACTGAGATGTGGGCCGGGGCAGGGTGGGGTGTGCAGCCACCCGTGACAACCGAAACCCAAGCGTAGGGTACCTGGTTGGCAAACAACACCATGATGGTGTAGCGGCCGGCCCCTGGGGGTGTGTACTTGACTGTGAAGGTGTCATTGTCATTCTTGATGATGTCAAAGTCGATGTCAGCCTCTGCAGGGCCCACCACGCCGGGGGCGCACTTGATGCCAATGCTCACATCGCCTGAGGGGAGGCAGGCACAAGGCCATGAATGGGGAGCTCAACAACCTCCTGCACTTGACCAGTCCCCCTACAGCTGGGACCAGATGGAGGGTACAAGCGCCTCCCACCCAGACCCCGCCCGGCCCCACCCCACTCCCTGGTCCTCGGCGCACCTTGCCCCGCCTCGCTGCAGTCCACCGTGAAGTAGGTGGGCTCATTAGCCTTGAGGCCTGTCTTCTCCACGCCAGGGCCGTACACCTTCACCCGCTCGGGGTGACTGCCCTCTCCCACGTTTACCTGTGGGGAAGAGTGGATGGTCAGCACGGTGCCCCTTCCTCAAGGTCTATCCCTTTCCCCAGCACTTCTGAGCCCAGCCTTAGCAGGACCAGTCTTAGCGTCTTCGCAGGGGTCTTGAGGTGGGGAACGATGACAGGGCCCAGGGACAGCCAACATCTCCTGCGTGAGGCTCTGCCCTCCCTCTGGGGCCCCTGGCAGTGGGCACGGGGCAGGGAGCAAAGGACATACCCGGAAGGGGCTCTTGGGGACGTTGACGCCTCCCCAGGAGATGATGATGGTGTGCTTAATGGGCTTGGTGGGCACGTAGGAGCAGCGGAAGGTACCATCGCCGTTGGGGATGACCTTGATGTCAATGGGGCAGCCGTCTGCGTCCTGTGGGCATCACCCAAAGCAAGGTTCTTGGAGTGCCCCGGCCTCCTAGAGCACCAGCGCCCTCTGCTGGCCGTGGGCCATCCTCCTTACCCACCGCCAACCCACTCAGAGGCCCCGCCCAGCCACAGACCTCAGACCAGGAGAACCTAGTGCCACGAGCTCTGGTGGCCAGGGCGTACCCTGGGAACAGGGAGGCCAGGCTCTAGGCCATCTGTGTGGCCTGGTCTCCCAGTCTAGGTCTCTGAAATGTGTGGTCAGGGGAAAGGCTCAGCTAAATCAATGTTCCTAAAATTGAATAAATAACCTTTTAAAGAAGAATCATCCTCTTGGACCCAAGAACATGTTCATTAACCTCTAGGGGTCAGTGGACACCATTGTGAGAAACTCAGCTGGGAAACCAATGTCTTACTCGGTCAAATCATCTTTCAAATTGCAAATTATTAGTACAAAAATATACATTTGGTAAAATATACTTTTAAGATTATCATCAATAAGAGAACACAAAACTTTAATAAATTTTCCATAGTTCTAATGGATCCTTGAGAATCAGTCCTGTGATGCCTGGAGGCCCCTTTCTCTAACTTGCCCCACCCTCCCAGGGTCCCTGCTATAGCGGCGAGGGGCTCAGAGATGGGGCAACACCCCACCTGGGCATAGAGCTTCAGGTCTCCCTTGCCAGCAGCACGGGCATCAATGGTGAACTCTGCTGGCTTGTCCATGATGCAGCCAGTGGGCTCCAGGCCGGGCCCAAAGGCCTTCACCTGCGCAGGGGCAAGAGCAGAGGGCTGGGTTGGGGACTGGAGAAGGGCCTTTTCACCTTGTCCCAGGCCCGCGGGAGCTGGGACCCCCACCTTGTCCGGGAAGCAGTCGGGTGGAGCTGGCTGGATGTGGGCAATGAAAGGCGAGTCTCGAATGTCCTCATCGTCGCAGATGACGTGCACGGCGTACTCCCCTGGTTCTGTGGGCCAGTACCGCACGTCGCAGGAGCCGTCTCCCTTGTCATCACACTCGATCTTGGCCTGTGAAGGGCCCTCAATGGAGAAGCCTAGGTGAAAGATGGGGAGGGTCAGAGGGCACAAGAAGCAACGTGGACACTCAGGCAGGTCCCCAGGGCATCGCTCTCCCGGCGTCACCACCCTGATCACCCCCCGTCCCATCTCCCAGTCTCATCTCAACACTCGCTAGCACTCCCGCCTCCTGACCCCAGTCACCCCCCAGTGTCCTTCTATCACACCACTCCCCCGCATTCCCACCTGTCACCACCCCAGCCACTTACCCAGCGTCCCCACCTCCGTGCCAATGGCCTCCACCACAAAGTCGGCTGACTTGCCCACCTGGCCAGTCTCCAAGCCGGGACCCCAGGCCCGCACCTTCTGCACTCCTGCCTCTGGGCTCACCTGTACCTCAAAGGGGCTGGGCAAAGAGGGAGCTGGTGTCCATGCTGGGAGCTGCCCCCACCAGAGGTACTCGTCCCCCTCCTTCCCTCAGAGTCCCAGGCAGCCCGCCTCCCTCTCCCACCCTCTGAGGGCCCAGACCTGGAGGCACGGGGGCCGCATGGTGCTTACCTGCGGGGAATGGCATAGCCGCCCCACGTGATGGTCACCGCGTACTTGCCAGGCACCACGGGGTAGTACTCGCACTCGAACACACCGTCCCCAGCGTCCCGCACCTTCACCGGCTCCTCTGTGCCTTCTGAGGAGGTGTGGGAAGTGGTGGGGCGGGGGGGGGTCAATGCTCTGCGAGTACCAGCTGCTCAGTCCCCTCAAGGACCCTTGGGACCCAGGCCCAGCCTGAGGATAGTGCTGCTGGTAGGCACTGTGTAACAGCCCAGGGCAGCACACCGGCGAGAGCAGCATTCCCAGCTTGCACACTGGGAGACTGAGGCAGAGGTCAGACAATGTGCCTCAGGTCCCAGGGAGCCTCCGATCAGTGTCTCTTTGGAGCCCCCCAGGGGGGCGTGGTGTTGACCGCTACTGCCCTCAGGGGCTCAGAACCACTGGCTGTATTTCCTCCCTGTGCCCCGACTCCCACCACGGCCCTGGGCCCTGGCACTCACTTGGTCCCTTGACTGTGACCTTGAGCTCCCCGCTGCCAGCACCCTTGGTGAACACCTTGAAGTCAGCCACCTCTTTGACACGTACGCCCTTGGGCTGCAGGCCCCGCCCAGAGGCCCGGCAGGCATTGGGGTTACAGGCTGGGAGGGAGAAGAGAGGCGAGGTTGGGGGCGCTGAGAGGCCCTAGACAGAGCCTCAGCCCTCACTTCTCATCCCCCACCTCGCTGTGCACAGTCCTCCTGATGCCCCCCAGGCACAGGCCATGGCCTCATGCAACCCTCCCCCGTGCTCCCTGGTGCCCCCGACACAACTAGGGCTGCCGAGACCATGCTGGGCAGGGATCTGGCCATGGTGCCCCCAGCCCCCCTCATCTGGCTGCTCACAAGAAACCCTCCCCACCGTGCTCCTCGGAGTCAGTGTCACTTGGGACACAGGCAGGGCAGAGCCTGAGCAGAGACTGGAGCAAAGAGAGACAGGGAAGGGCCTTTCACCTACCCCAAGGCCACCCACCTAGAGCCATTTGAGCCTTCTCAGAGCCACCATAGCAGCTTTAGGAACTAAGTCATGCCACAAAACACTCAGCAACACCATGGAACAAGAGATATGCATATAACCGAAGCCTGCCACAGATCACAGGCAATGCATGGAAGTCAGCCTGCCACAGAACACTGCTAGTGGCAACGAACCCAGACTTTGCGACTGAACACAGGCCAAAGAACAGTGATCTCAGCCTGCCACGGAACCCATAAAACGGCATGGAACCCACGGGCTGCCACCAAACAGGCAATGACATATGATCCAGGCCTGCCACGGAACACAGACAATGGCAGAGAATCTGGGTACTGCCACAGAACAGGCAACGGCACGGAACCCGGAGCCTGCCATGGAACACAAGCAGTGGCACAGAACGGAGGTCTTATATCACGGAAATCATCAGGCAAGTGGCAAAGAAACTAGATCTGCCACAGAACATAGGCAAAGGTGCAGAACTTGGGGCCTGTCACAGAATGCCACGGAAGCGGGGGGGGCGATTCCACAGCGCTTGGGCCATGCCACACGGCACAGGTGAGGCCAGTCAGCTATGGCCATGCCCGGCCCTGCCTCCACTGGAGTGTACTAACGTGGCGCCACTCTCTTGGCCTGGTGGACGATGGGCACGGAGGGGGCGAGTGGTGGCAGGGGCTCTGAATGGCAGAGAGAGAACCAAGTGGGGGGGGGGGTCACTGCTTGAGGGCCTGGCATACAGGTGCTCACGTAAATGCCCCCCCCACCCACGTGGCCCTGCCGCTTCCCCCTCAACACTTCCACGGTGGCCCCTGTCTGGTATCCTTCACTGTGGCCTCCTGAGCCTCCTTGGGGGCAGGGGATGGACAGACGAGCTCTCAAGAGCCCCACCCCTTGGCTCGCTCTTCTGCCCATTTTAAGCCATCAGATGGCTCCCCACCCGCCCCTGGAGGTAGTGCATCATTTCCCGTAAATCCTCAGACTCGGCATTCGGTGGCAATGCTCTCTGCGGGCTGGCGTCGGGGAGGGGGAGCACGCGGATGGGGGAGGGCCTTCACCTTCTGCCACGTGGACAGGGAAAGGACTGCGGGTGATGGGGGCACCGGCGAAGGCCACGTGCACCGTGTGGGGTCCCTCCATCACAGGCCTGTATGTGCAGCGGAACGTGCTGTCGCCCTTGTCCTCCAGGGCCACCTCCACTGTGTCCCGCCGGCCCTGCGGGTCCACGATCACCACGGCAACATCACCAGTGCCGGCCCCTGTCGCGACAACGGCCATCAGCCCTCATTCTGCTTGGGGCTCCCTCACCCTGAGACCACTGCCCTCTGGCTGGGACTCTGCCCCAGGCCCCCATGCATACAACCCCATGCCCAGTCAGGGGGTGTCAGGTGTCAAGGGGCCGTCCTCACCCGCGGTGTAGATGTCAAAGTAGGTGGGTTTGTTGGCCACATTGCCCACGGGCTCCAGGCCAGGACCACGAGCTGATACCTTGTTGGCATCCCCCAGGGCCATGCCCACGTTCACCTCAAAGGGGCTGCGTTCGATGTTCTGGCCAGCAAAGAGCACGGTCACCTAGGGGTCAGAGGCCAAAGGTAAGCTTTCAGAGGAGAGCAGCTCTGAGAGGGGGTGGAGGAGCAGAGCAGAGCCAAGGAGGGTGGGAGGCAGGTGGCCGGTGCACGGGGGTGGGGCGGGGTGTGAGCCGAGACAGGGGTCCATTCAGCCAGAGCCAAGGATGTGAATGGAATGGGGAAGACGGGGTGGGGTGGGGTGGGGCCTATAGGGTGATACCTTGTGCAAGCCGGCGACCTTGGGCACGTAGGAGACAGCGTAGGTGCGGTCCTTGTCGTTGTTGGGAACCACCTTTGCCTATCGGGAAGGGAAAACATTGGCAGTCAGAGACCCTCCTGAGCCCACAGCTCCTGCGGCCCCCATGGTGAGGCGTCCCCCATCTCCAGCATAGAGGGTAGCTCTGGCAGCCATCTCCAGGCCACTCCAGTTGTTGGCCTGTGGTCGCTGTCCAATCCCCAGTGGCCTCTCCATACCTCCTCGGTGTGGCCCTCGGGGTCCTCAATGTAGACCAGCACCTCGCCCACGCCAGCATCCACTGTCTGCACGGTGAAGTGTGCGGGCTGCAGCACGGTGTTGCCCTGGGGCTCGATGCCTGAGGGGCAGAAAGCAGAGCCAGAGAGTTTAGGGAGACCCATCCTAGCCTGTGCTCAGCTGCCCGGGGAGGGCTGTTAGGGCTCAATACATACCAGGTCCGTAGGCAATGGCCTTCTTGGGGTTCAGCTGCTTGGAGCGAACAGGGGCACCAGGTTTGAGTTTGGCCTTGGGGAACTGGGACAGGTAGGTCATGACAGAATGCTCATCCACGTTAGGGTCCACAATCTCCTCGGGAGCAATCACCTGCCATGAGGAGGAAGGGAGTTAGAGGATGCCCTCCTTAGCCAGGAACCCCGGTTCTCACCCACATCCTGACCAGGTACCCTTATAGACCCAACTCCACCCTTGGCCCTCTGGCCCCTTTACTCTCCCACCGCCCCGTCCGCCAGTGTACCTGGGGCACCCCGAGCCAGTCGTCCGCCTGCTGCATGGCCTCCCGGGCGTTCTCCACAGGCTGGTTGGGGTCCCAGGCCTCCCAGTCAGGGCAGAGGCCTGGAGAGATGGCGGAGGGAGGCAATGATTAGGGGAAGCAGTCAGCCAGCACGCAGAGCATTTGCTCAACCAACACCCTCACAGGCTGTGGGTTCACACTCCCTCCCATGCAGCCCTAGGCCCCTGAACAGCCAGGTTCCTGCTGACCCCCGATGTTATGGCCCATCAGCTGGGATGCCCATCGCTGTTTAGAGGCACGGCAGCCCTCCCTAGCACCAACAATGAGGGCTTTCTGCCCCGGCTGACGCAGCCTGGCACCAGCCCTGCCAGCCGGCCTCCTGCCTACCAGGCCCCAGCACCGACCCCGAACACCAAACCCCTGTGAGGGCATCCCTCGCAGACCTCTCCTGCCTCATCCCAGCTGCCTCCGGGTGGGCAGTCCCCATCCCACACATGCTTCTGACCCGTCGCTCGAAGGTCTCCTCACAGCTGCCCTGAAGTCCTAGGTCTCCAAGCACTTCCCACAACAGCCTCAGAGCATAAGGCTCTCTCTCCTTCCCGACTTCCCCCTTGGGGAAATGGAGGCACTGAAGGGCCTGTTTGGAGAGGATGAGTTCTTCTGTCCAGCCCCCCAGAACCCAGCCCTTCTAATGGGAGGAATGCTGAGGCGGCCACAGGTCACTCCTGGGAAGGGGTGCAGGGGTTAGGGTGGGCTTGGTCCAAGCCAGAGCTGGAGGAGGAGGGTGCTGCTCACTGGCGGGGAGGGGGCCAGCTCAAAGGCTGGAATCCATGACTGGCCAGAACAGCTGAGCTCACTGCTGGCAGCCGCACCAGCCGTGGGCAATGGCTCAGCAGCTGGGAATGCTTCCCAGGCAGCCAGTGCCCCCGCCTCCCACCCCCTGCTCCCCAGCCGACCCCAGGCTGGGGGAGGGAGGATTCACCCAAGGGGACATGGCTCCCCAGAGGCAGAGCTGACCGATAGGGGTGGAGAAGACCTATCTTCTCAGGAGATGAGGGTCAGAAAGGGAGCCGTACGTGGGGTACGGCTCTCGCCTGTGATGCCTCAGTCTTCTCATGGGCCCTCAGCTGCCCCCACCCGAGCAGGCCAGGGCCTACATCGAGAGAGGGCAGGGCTGGGTCACCTGCCACTGGGCAGTGTCACACCAGCCTCAGCCCACATCATCCTGGGCTTCAACCCCTTCTCAAAGCTGTCCCAGGGGGCTTCCCCGGTGGCGCAGCGGTTGAGAGTCCGCCTGCCGATGCAGGGGACTCGGGTTCGTGCCCCAGTCCGAGAGGATCCCACATGCCGTGGAGCGGCTGGGCCCGTGAGCCATGGCCGCTGAGCCTGCGCGTCCGGAGCCTGTGCTCCGCAACGGGAGAGGCCACAACAGCGACAGGCCCGCGTACCGCAAAAAAAAAAAAAAAAAAAGCTGTCCCAGGGGCTCACAAAGAACAGCCTTCTCTGGGTCTAAGTCCTGGCCTTCTTTGGAAAGCCAGAGTCCCACCACATTTGCTTTCTGCTGGCTGAGCAGAAATGACACCCATGTGGCAAAGTAGGAAGCAGGGAGTTGAGGCCCTGGGCTCTGGTTCAGTTCTGCCACAGATAAGCTGTGTGATCTTGGACAAGTCACTGGCCTTTTCTGCACCCCAGTGTCCTTGCCTGTAAACCCTTTTCCTGCCACTGCAGGATCTGGCAACTCGTCAGGAAGGGTCTGACTCCAGCAGTGATTCTCAGCTGGGGCAGGGGGTCCTGATCCCCCAACCCTGGGACATGTGTTCTGACAAACACAAGCCTCGGCATCACCAGCTCATCCCAGCTCCCCTTCCGGGCTCAAGGATCCATGGTGTGCTGCCGGCCCACTTACCAGGGGCACAGTTGTCCACCAGGGCGCCCAGAGCTTTGCCATCCTGCCAGTCACGGTTGAAGTTGGTGATGGGCAGCTGGGGCACCTTGTTCTGGATCCAGCCGAGTAGACGCTGCTTGGGTGTCTGCTTTCGGGCATCCTCATCATCCTCATCCTCCCACATGGGCATGGAGATGGAGTAATGCAGGATCAGTGTCCAGATCAGGCCCAGGATCAGCTTCAGGTTCCCATCTACGATAGCCTTGCTGTCTGCAAGGCAGAGAGGCAATCTGGGCTCAGGAGGGCTCCACTTCTAGCACAGTGCCCTCCCTTCCCCTACCCAGCTCCTGAGGCTGCTGCTTGAGCGCTGGGTCAGGCCTCCTTCTTCTGGAACCTACTCCTTCTCTGACTACCAAATTCTCCATCCTGTGAGGCCCAGCCCTTGATGGACCCCTCCTCTCCTTTCAGAATGAGGCTGCCTCCCAACATGTTCCTTCAGCATGTAGTTTCACCTGTTTCACGGCACTTGTGCGAGCCTCCTAGCAGGCTACAGGCATCCATGCAGTTATGCAAGATTCTAAGTCTCTCAGGGGCATACACTGTTTTGTTTCCTTTCTTTTTTTTTTTTAAAACGGTTTTAATGAGGTATGCTTGATGTACAATAAACTACTTATTAGAAAGTACAACTGGATAAGTTTTGACAACATGTATATACCCACAAAGCCATCACCACAAATCAAGATAATAAACATATCCACCCCTCCTCAAAGTTTCCTTTCCTTTGTGATCCATCACTCCTGCCCCTCCTGGTCTATCCTTCCCAGGCAACGACTGATCTGCTCTTGGTCGCTATAGATTAGTCTGCATTTTCTAGAGTTTTCTATGAATAGAATCATACAGTATATACTTCTTTTGTCTGCCTTCTTTCCCTCTAGATACTGTATTTTATGTCTACTCAGAGCCTAGAACTTAGTAGAATCTAATAAATACTGGTTGAATGAATGAGTATTTTAAAAACTGAAGTTGGGGCTTCCCTGGTGGTGCAGTGGTTGAGAGTCCGCCTGCCAATGCAGGGGACACGGGTTCGTGCCCCGGTCCGGGAAGATCCCACGTGCCGCGGAGCGGCTGGGCCCGTGAGCCATGGCCGGTGGGCCTGCACGTCCCGAGCCTGTGCTCCGCAGAGGGAGAGGCCGCAACAGTGAGAGGCCCACGTACCGCAAAAAAACAAAAAACAAAAAACTGAAGTTGGAGAGGAGTGGGACCAACCTGGTTCCAGCCAAATTCTACTCTGAACACTATAAAAGGTTTTTGGAACAAAGTTCTTGGAGGAGGGGGTGGGTGCAGTGCACATTCTGTTAAGGCTTGAAAATCATGTTTTCAAATGATAGGGACCAGTAAGATTTCTCAAGAGCCGGAGGGGAGTGTTACCCATGTGGACTCAAGTCTCAGGAGCCGAGGCTCTCGACCCATCCCCTCCTTTGAGTAATACTATGGACCAGAACTGGTACCCCAAGATTTTGGGGGCCTAGTTCCCTTTTAACAGCCAGAGAGAAATATCCAGGAGCCGGGAGTGGCCTGGAGTATACATCATTGGAAACCAGCTTACTTGTAAAGGACAATGCAGGCCTGAAATCCATCAGCTTCCGTGAGCACTGCTTTTAGGAGGTTGGGAGGGGGTGGAAGACTCAGCCTTGTTTACTGGTGTTGCCCAAGAGATGGGAGAGGGTGGGGCTGGAGGTGCCCCCTTACGTATCTTTTCCCGCCCCCCACCAGACCTTGGGGAATGGCCTTTGGAGGGTAAGGCCTGGGGAACCCCAGTATCCCCCCTCAACCTGCTCCCAGGAGGGGAATCTCAGTCTCTCTGTCCCTCTGGCCTCGGGCTCTGGGGCTCTGGTCCCCTTGGCTCCACCACCCTTTCACTGATTCATCCTTCCTTCCCCAGCAGCTCCCCAGGCCCGCCCCCTCTACCCCTGGCTCCACTGCAGCACAATGGTTTGGCAGCTTGCAGATTCCATGACACACTCACTCCCAGCCTCCTGGTGCTTTGGTGCGGTCTCTCTCGAACACACACAGGCCCACAACACTTTCACACAGTCTTGACACCCAGGGCCTCACAGCCTCTCACAACCCTGACAACAGCCTCCAAAGCTGGTGCTCGCATGCCCAGAGTGCTACTTGCAAACTGCAGCCAGATCCCTGGGAGGGAGGCCTTGAGGCTGTGGGGGCGTGGCACGGGGAGGGGGGTACGGGGAGCGGGGGCGTCAATCCCATTTGCCACAGGGAGAGGTTTCTCCCCAGCAACTGGCCCTGGGCCAGACAGCAAGTGGTCCTGGTGGGCAGAAGAGGGGTGGGCCCGGAGTCCCACGCTGGGAGCCGGGACCTTCTTCTCCGTCCTCCCCCTCAGAGGCCAGGCAGAGGAGGGGAGCTCTGCTCAGGCCAGGTTCCCTCCTTCCCACCCCAGTGGGGATGCCACCAGAGGGGTGGGAGGAGACCCAGAGCCAGTCCCTGAGGCCACCCCAGGCCTCGAGTGGAGGGGGAGAAGAGAGGGCCCAGCGAGGGAGGTACCAGGACAGCTGCTGCCCCCTCCAGCCCCTCCCTCGGTGGTTGGCTCCAGGAGAAGGAATAGCAACTGGGGAACAGCTGCGGGACAGAGCTGCCGCACAGGCCTCTTTGTTCGGAGGGGCTGAGGGGCTGGCGGGGTAAGGAGGGCACACAGCTCCTTCCACCCCGGCTGAGTACCCCTACCTCCTTCAGGGGGACCGCTCAACCCCCAGCTCGCGCCCCACTCCTAGCAAAGGATGTGGGGAGCCGTTCTGACCTCCTCCCAGGTGCCCAGATGCTCAGTTTCAGTCCTGAGACGATGCCCAGAGACGGCCTCCGCCCCAGCCCCTTCCTACCACTTAGCGGGACAGAGGAAACTAGAGGAAGCACGATGCCCGCCTGGCGGGGAACCACCCGTTACACCTTCTCCGGGTTGGGCAGCTCCTGCCTGTGCCCCCTCCCATCCAGCCTCAGCCTCAGCCTCAGGCCCAGCAGCTGAATTGCTGACAGCTTATTTCATCGGGGGGCGGGAGCGAGCCACTTGGCCCAAGTGGGGAACAATTCCCAGCAGGGACGGGAAAGGAGGGTTCCCTCCCGCCCCCAAACCAGCTTTTGTTTCTTCCCCCTCTGTTCTGAGCCGGCCTCTCCACACACAGCTGAGCCAAAGGGGCCGGAGCCAGGCACCACCATGGGGGAGGGGAGAGGTGTGCTCTCAGGAAGGACGGGGCCTGGAGAGGGGCCGAGCGCCCCGCGGAGGGGAGGGGAGGGGAGGGGAAGGCTGAGCCATTTCCTACGAAGTCTTGGTGAGGCCCCAGGCTCTCCCCTCGAGACCCCACCTGGGACGGTCAGTCGAGTCAGTGAAATCCCAGCTGCTGGGGGCTGACAGGCCCAGGGCTGACTCCTCTCTGACCCCGGCCCCCGGCAACCCCACGCGCTCTCAAGCAGCCCTCACTCCCACTACACACACCAGGGCCCCTCCCCACGCCCTGTCCTCAGGCTTGTCCTTCTGGAAAGCTCAGAGACATCTGCTGTGTCACAGCGGCAGGGCTATTTCCAGGCCAGAGCGGGTGGGGTGGGGGGCAGTATTGGGGCAGGAGGGGGTAAGGCCTAGAGAGGGGACTGGCCGGGGCAAAGGGCCCCCGGACTGAGCTCAGCTGCTAATTCCGGAGGCCTAGAGATGCCCCGAGGGAGAGTGGAGGTGGACAGACCTTCCATCATCTGAAGAAGTCTCTGGGGCAGCCTGGGGGGCACCGGACGCCCGGTGAAACTCCCCTCCTGCGGCCCTGGGGTGCACCCCGCCAAGGGGCCCTTTCCCGCAAATCCCATCAGGGCTCTTAGGAGCTCGCCACAGGGGCAGGGCTCTGCCCCAGGCCCCCGGCCTGCGGGGATGACGGCAGGGCGGTGAGGGGAGGGCCAGCTCCTACCCTCTCAGAGCCCATCCCGGGTTCCCCAGCTCCCAAGCCTGGGGTGCCTCCCCACCCCCACCCAGCGCTGACACACCTTCCAAATCTGGTTACACTCAATCACTTCCTCCCTTTTTCAGGCCTTCCCTCCCTCCCCTCAGCACAGGCCGTTTGAGCTGCAGCCAATCGGGGCTTAGGGGGTGGGCGGGGGGCCGGGCGTGGACGGAGGGAGCCCCCTCCCTGGCCGGCCGAAGCTGGTGGAGGACAGGCAGGGGTTAAGGTTCTCGGAGCTCGCTCAGAGCCTTTTTAGGTTTCCGAGGCTGGGCCCTGCCGGCCCTGGCCCCTGGGCCTGAACCCAGCGGCCGAGAACATATGCCCGCGGGGGACCCGAGCCCCGCGCCCGCCCGGCCACCAGCTCTCCCCCTGCTCCCCGGGATCGGGCAGCGATTGGGACCCGCCTTCAGCCGCTCCTCCCCGGTGGAGGTGCTGGGAGGCTGGGAAGCCATTTGCTTTGTTTGGGGGGAGGTGCCCCCGGGAATCAGTAATGGGCATTGGCCCAGTCCTCTCAAGCCTGGGCTGGGGGTGCGGGTGGCAGGAAAGGGGACGAAGGGGAGAGGCGGGTTGGTGAGAGTGTGCGAGGGAGGCTGAAGCTGGAGGGCTCAGAAACTGTCGGGTCTGGACTCCCCCGGGGCCCCCTCGGGATGCCGGCCGACCAGAGAGGGCTGCGAAGGCAGGACCCGAGGGTGCCTGCGTCGGCGGGCGGGAGAGCGGCGACAGGGTCATCTC
Organism: Platanista minor; assembly: GCA_004363435.1. Taxonomy (NCBI): domain Eukaryota; kingdom Metazoa; phylum Chordata; class Mammalia; order Artiodactyla; family Platanistidae; genus Platanista; species Platanista minor. The sequence goes on from RJWK010002209.1 coordinate 55,524, forward strand.
CCGGCGCCGGGGCTCTCTCTGCCCTCTCTCGGCTCCCCGCGCGCCCCCCCCCAGCACCTGAGTCCACTGTCCCCCGTGGGCCAGCCCCTCCTCGGGGCACTTCCCCCTCCCCGCCCGCACTGACCGATGGACACGAGCTTTATGTGCTCGCGCTCGAGGAACTCGAGGGCCACGGACACGTTCTCCAGCTTCATCTGGCGGAAGTTGGGGCGCGGGTGGAACTTGCGGTACATGCGTTTCTGGCTGAGCACCTCGAGCAGCGCGATGAGGCGCAGCCCGTCGCTGAGGTCGCGCTGCAGGTCGGTCAGGCGCTTGCCCACGCACTTGAGGTGCTCGTTGCACCAGCGCGTGAAAGTGTTCTGCTGGATCTTCTTCCACGGCGCGTCCTCCGCCAGGTCCTTCTCCGTGGACGGCATGTCGTCCGCCTCGTCGCCCAGGCCGAGGCCGGGGGCCTCGGAGTAGCCGCTGTTGTTCATCATGCTGGCGCGGGCTGGGGCGGGGGCTGCGCTGCCGGCTGGGCTCCGGCTTGGCTGGGCTCGGGCTCGAGGCGCTGTCGGGGCGCGATCGCGGGACGCGCGGCTCTGCGCTGCGCGTCTCTCAACTTCTCTCGCGCCTCTGGCAGGCGGGACACGGCGGGCCTCGGTGGGCCTCGGCGGGCCTCCTCGGCTCCTCGGCCGCGCTCTCTCTCTCTGTCTCTTTCGCTCCGGGGGCGGAGCGGTGCTCTTGAAGTGCGGGCCGGGCTGGGGCGGGGGGTTTAAGAAGCCCCCGGGCCGCGTTCCCCCCCGCCGCGCCTGCGGCCCCCTGCTCCACGTCAGAGCGCCGGCCTCCCAGGAATGCCGCTCGGCCCGCGGGTGGGGGCCGAGCCCGCCGGCCCCGCCTCCGTCTCTCCCCTCCCCCACGCGGCCCGCCGGCGGGAGGGGGGCCCTCGCCCCCGGCCCGGGTCTACTGCCCCGGGGAGGCCCGGGCCCCGGAGCCGCCGCGCTGGAGAGATGACTAGCGGAGCTGGAAAATGAGGGGAGTGAGGGCTCCCAACACCCCAGAACTAAGCTTCGCCGGTCAGAGATGAGATATACCCCCGCCCCGCAGGACTAAAGAGACACAAGGGGAAACTGAGGCCAGTGGTTAGGGCAAAACACACTGATCTGGTGTTGACAGAATCTTCTGGGTTGTTTGGTGGCAGGGCTGTTCACAGGTCCTGGGAGTCCTGGCTCCTAGCCCAGGGTATTGTCCACCTGCGGACAGGGAAGGGAAGTGTGTGTGCTTGTGCGCAGACGGACTGAGAGGAAGTAATGACACTGCCCACGCCAATTAGGGAGAAGGCTT